>JAAAKR030353286.1:13316-26025 GCA_010014985.3 Delias pasithoe
TGTATTTAGTTTTGTGGTATAATTGTTTAAAATCGAGAAATAGATCAGAAGAAAAAAATGAATTC
The DNA here is from genome assembly GCA_010014985.3 of Delias pasithoe. NCBI lineage: Eukaryota > Metazoa > Arthropoda > Insecta > Lepidoptera > Pieridae > Delias > Delias pasithoe. The sequence goes on from JAAAKR030353286.1 coordinate 13,382, forward strand.
TTTAAATACAATCCACATATATGTAAAGCGAACATAATTTTTTATAATATTATGAATTATTAGTGAAATACTCAATTCAGTGTATTTAAATTAGTTGATGTAACACTGACAGGTAAATAAATCAATAATAAATAAAACAATGCCAAAGCATTTTTATTGTTAGTTTATATACAGGGTTTATTTTGTAAGAAACATTTAATAAAAATAAAACATTCAAATTTATGATGTTTATTTATTATTACATCGGTATCCACAACTATATCAGAAAATAAGATAAAATAATAATGTATAAGACAAAATTATTCAACCTTCATCTTATAGTGTTATAAAATTCCAAAATTCTCGGAAAACACATTAGTTCAATAAAAGTACAAATGATCACAGTGAGCTATTTACAAGTATCAAGTAATACACCGGACATTCTTATACATTACCGTAATTGGAAATTAGAAAAATATGTTGAAAAGGCAGACAATTATTTTATATAAAAACATTAATAATTAATCATAAATAATTCTGAATTCAGTGGTATTCTTGAGTTAAAAATGTAATTTTATTTTATACTAGTGGTTACGGCAATTATACTTTCGCCAATTTACACAATAACATTATAACCCATGTTATTCAGATTTATATTAACTATATTATTGCAAAATTTCATTAAAATATGTTTAGTATTTTCGCCTGAGAGTAACAAACATTCATCTTAACAAACTTTCGTTTAATTATTAAGATATGTCTATAATTAGTACTGAAACTACTGTTGGCAGTAACATATGTCCTTTCACTACCAAAATTACCATCATTTTTTTGATTGATTTTCTTGATTTTTTTGGCAGGACAGTGGGACTAAACGTAGGTAACATTTCTCTAATTCCAACATTTTATATACGTTCTTATCTATTTATTTCTAAAGCCGATAAGGAAGCAAATTTCAAATCAAACGTTCAGGTATAACACGTTGTGGCGATCAAAAAATGCATCCAATTCTTCTATTTAAAAGTAATATATTACTGCTTCTAAAAAGTTCACCTTCTATATATTCATATTGCTAAGTCTACAGCACAAATCATCAATTTACTGGAACTTCTGTCGGTTGAGACTCAGGTTCTGCGATTGGTTGAGTTTCGGGTACACATTCTGTGGTTTCTGAAAAAAGCATAAAACATGACAACACAAGTCTTGATTCCCAAAGAACTCTTTGAAGTCGACAGAATAACATTAAATAGTATTAGAAAAAAAGACAAGATTAAATTATTATATTTTATTCTAAACTAGTATTTTCGGCAGAGATCGTACCCGGTATGCTAAGTACAACGAATAACGTTCAAAAGTAAATTCTAATTGATAAATAAGGTATTTTTTTAAATTATGAATCCTCCTAACTCGAAAAACGGATACACTAAAAATATTACCCTCTACTTTTGTAATCGGATTAAAAGTATAAATACAAGACAAATTTCATTAAAATCTATCTAGCAGTTCTTGAGTTATAAATAGTGTAACTCATCATCATCATCTCAGCCATAAGACGTCCTCTGCTGGACATAGCACTTCCCTTTGGACCAAGCATACCTGTCCGAAGCGACCTGCATCCAGCATTTTCCGACAACCTTTGTAAGGTCCATCTTGTGGTTGAACGTCAGGCGGTAGTGTATCTAACCGGACTTTGTTTATATATATAGCATAGTTAATATGCTTTTTCATTAACATTTATATTATTTTAATTTATTGTATATTAAAATTACAGCTTATTATATTCATTAAAAGATCGTCAAAATATATAAAAAATATAAGGTTATTATTACCTGTGGATTCTTGTATAGTTTCATTAACATCCATTGACGTGTCTGTACTTGTTGGTTTCTCTATCTCTTCTAATGGTTGTAGCTGAAACAATAATGAAAAATTTGTATGTGAATTCCACTATAGTGTAGCGTTACATTACCTTACCTTGTCTTAGTTATTTTATTATAAATCTTACCTCTGGTGCTGGCCTTGGTACTAAACCAACCGAATGCCTGACACTAAATGGAGCACATGATTCATAGTACCGAATCACGAAATCAGGGTACGCTTGACCTAAATCATGACCTGGGACAACATCGACTTCTGTACAGTTTTGCCTGAAAAATTACAAACACAATAATTGTCTTTTGTTACAAAGACAAACATGCCTATGATTAAGATAATGAATATAATATTAGAATAGTATTATATTATGATGGAATTATCATAAAAAATATTAATTGTTAATTAAATTAACAATTTTAAAGTTAGAGGTCGAAAATGTGGACAATTTTTTCCTATAACCTTACTCTTAATGTATTAATTCTAATTATATTGTGCACAGTGATTAATGAATGTGGCAATGTATTATTGATCAATAAAAAAACACTAAATATGTAACAAACCATTTTACTAGAAAATATAAAGTTCCATGAAAAAGTTGTCCAGCAAAGATTTTCTCAGGAGCCAGACCTCTTGCAAGACCCCTAGGCTTTTCTACCTCCTGAAAACATTAAATTTGATCCTGTTAATATGCATATTTATATATAGTTGTTAGGTATTCTATTTAATGTATTTGTAAGTTCATAAGTTTAATTTTAAATATTGTTTACATATTGTAACTGTTTGATTCATCTAGTTACATATTCTCTATACTCTATGTCTATTAGATGCTAGTAAAAAAAATTGTACAACTTTATACTAATAGTATAAGAGAAAATAAAAGTGACTCTATTACCTCTATTTTATTTTTCTTCTTATCCCCCCTCTTAGACCTCTTTCTAGTTGTCTGACCTTCGTCAACCGCTTCTGTTGCAGCAGGTGTTTCTCTTTCCCTCTTTAACCTTGCTTCCTCATAAGCTGATATCAGTTCAGGACAGTCTAAATTGTCTTCAGGTTCCCAAGTATTATCTTCACTGAAAATATTATTATAGCAAGCAATTCAGGCTGGTAATGTAATTTTTACACAGCATTATTTTAATTGACAAATATTGCATGTTTCAAATAGGTTAGTTTTGGTGGTTGATAAATCTTACTTTGAATATCCCTTCCATTTAAGAAGATATTCAACTTTGCCATTTTTCACTCTCCTATCCAAAACCTTTTCAACTGAAAATTCTTCATGTCTGCCACTTTGAGGTCCTGTTACTTCTGTTGGTTGTGAGGTAGGTTTTTCAAGAACTTCAGATGTGTCCATTGCTACTTCTGGTGGAAAATCCATTGATTGTGGAAATGATACCATAGGGACATCCATGACTCTGAAAGTTTATTGCGTTTTATTAGCACAAAGTAAAGTACAAATAACTTTTTTTGTATCATATAGATATTAATATTTTCTGTTTTAGTTGGAGTGTCGGTGTATGCTGTAATATTCTATAATTTGTATAATAAACAATGATACAACCCAATAATAAACAATACAGCAGCAAGTTTTGTTAACTGCTTATTTTACAGTACAGTTTGCCTGCAGTTTTTTATGTAATATAAATTTCAAGTATTTATACTGTTTACTGTGTGGTGATAAACACGTTATTCTAGGAATCACTGTTTTGTAGCTTGAATAAGCGGTTTTTAAATTATTAATTATTAATTTGACCACAATTTATGAATCGTCTCAAAACATCTCGTTTAAACTGAATCTTATATCAATTGCAAATTTTTTTATTCGGTATCTTGACTTTTCATTTTTCATACATACAAATGCAATTTATTTTTATCTTTGACAATTGTCCATCAAAAGCAAGTAATGCTTAATATAGACTCCTCTGTCCTTTTCACGAAAGAAGTCCTCCAGACGCGGCGCTGTAGTCGCATCACATAATGTTGCCATTTATCTGTAAAAAATGTACCTATTTTACTTCTTTCATATAATATAAGCTTTTAAATTGTAATAAGAAATAAATCTTTTTTAGACGGGCTGTGATTGATTTTATTTCTCAAGTTTTTACTCAGATTTTTATACACACTTGCAATGAAATAATTAATAATTAAAAATAACAGTAATTGTCAATTTATAATGCTATGAAGCATGTAATAAATTTTTTAATTTCAGTTTTCTAGTTTCATTACAGAAAAAATGGTTTTGATACTTTTTTCCCTTATAGCGGTGATTCTGTGTGCGACAGATACACATATAAAAATTTATCTTTTTTTATTTAATTTTATCGGATGAGGATAACGCTGAAAAGTTCTAAGAAATTCTGAAATACAAAAAAACTAAAAAATTATAAATTCGTATATTATAATCATAAGATGTCACGTATTCCTTCTCGTGTATCTCACATTAATATTTTTATTAAAATGTTGAATTATATTGTGATCAATTATAGTTTACCTTAAAATAATCACTATAATAAATGTAAATGTTAGGTCAATAACACAATAGGGCTCTCTCCTAGATTCAAACTGTTGTAAATATCATATTTTAAAATTACATCGAACTTCTTCTTTTAAAATAGAGTATATTTGATGATATCTTAAGATATAAATGAATAATAATAACATTCTTGAATATCAATAGATAAAGAAACTATTTCTACACTGTACTCTCGAAGCAAGATATGATCATTTATTATTGGTCAGTGGTCACACTAGTTATTTAATCCTAACCAAACAATAATAATATAACCTGTACAATATTACTGTAGAGTGTAGGTGAAGTACTAATTAAACGAAAAGTTGTTTTGTAAAAGTATTTTAAACAATATAGGATAATTCATTTTAATCACGTTTATTAAAGCGTACTATTAAAAGTTGCATACATATTTATTACTAATTTTATTTTCACTTCTATTTTACTCCAAACTAACATCAGTAAACGTTATAGTTCTGATATTGTATTTTTTCAGTTTGCGTACAAATATCCCCGGAAAGATATATGATTCAATAATTCAATTTAGGACTGATTATTTTTTAAACATAATAGATTAATGGTTAATGCAAATCTTATAGTTTCTCAAAATTAAATCATGGAAGAAACTGGCCCGTTTACTAGTACTACTATATTTTGTGCAAGATGTGGATCCATATTACCTCTACTTAAGGATTTCGGTCTTGTTAAATGTTACGCTTGTAAAGAAATTTATGACCCTGAAAGTAAGTTGCAAGTTTAATGAAATCTAAACTAATATTGTGTTAATTAGATTTGTAATTTATTGGTTTTTTTTAACTCCTATCAAATTAACATTACTTTGTCAGATATTGTTCTTTTTGTAATAAGGTGTATAATTATTTTTGTTGCTCATCCATTTCAATAATGCTTAAATATTTTTGATTAGAACATCATATAACTTTGTTACAGAATTTAACAAATTAAAATTTAACTATACAATTAACTTTAACACAGTATCAGTATTGTCAAATGATAATATTTTAAACTTGGATAACCCAGAAGGGCCAGTTGTTGAAAGGAAATGTCCAAAATGTGGTTGTGATAGGATGTCTTATGCTACGCTACAGTTGAGGTCTGCTGATGAAGGACAAACAGTTTTCTATACTTGTGTTTCTTGCAAGTGAGTACATGTTAATATCAATAAAATTAAATAATTGTAAGTAGAATTCTCATATGTTTCAGAAAATATTACAATAGAATTGGACAATAATTAGTATTTTTGTCAAAAGTGGGTACATTTGGCAGACATTTTTCTATATCATGTGAGATGCAATTTTTTGAGAATTAAAAACCCTAGACTATATGCAAAGCAAACTAATATGCATACTGAGCCACCATGGAGGTCAAAATTACACTTACTTTTATATTTATCCTATTACAAATATATTTTTTCTTTTACAGGTATAAAGAGACAGAAAATTCATAGTTAATAGTTTAAATAGTTGTAATTAATTATATATAATTATTATAAAGAATGTGATGAAATATTTTGAAGTGTGTTAATATCTTCAAAATTAAAAAACTTTTCAATTAATGTAAAATTTTTAACCATGTTAAAATTTTGTCTAATGGCATTCGAGTTAGTAAAATTAACATATGTATAAATAATTACATAGTTAAATATTAAAAAAATATTGACATATTATAGTTTTTGTTTCCTCATAGTACATTGATTTATAATTCAATTCTTTTCGTACTTCTTAGCCATGTACAGTGTACATGAGATTCTGTATAATCTATATGAATTCACATGTCTAGTATATTTAGTAATTTGTGTTAACAAGTTCTTCGTGTTTTAGAAAAGTCTGCGTAACAGTTCGCAAATATTTATTCTTCCATAGACAGGCAATGGCATTGGTTAGTAAATAATACATTCGCCCAGCGTCCTGCGCCTGAAGTAGGTACGACTTCTAAAGAAAGTAAAAAAATATTATATAGTACGCCTACTACTATTCGACCTAGTTAAATATGCAAACTTTTAATGGAATTCTGCGCTCTATTACTATGGGAGATAGGACATGATCTTGCCTGCAGGTTGCATGTATTTGTCAATCATTGTTGAGAACATCAAAGACACCGACATCGTTCATTCACAAGTCACAGGTGAAAACTTTCCGTTTGTTCGGCACGCGCGAACTAACAGTATCTGTATGTCGGAGCGGGATAGCGTTACTATGTTCGTATGTAATTATCGCTTGGGGAAAAGAGATAGATTGCAGTTCAGCCGGAGGGAGAGAGAAATATTTTTGGCGGCGAGATGAGGCCGTAATTAATTTGATGAGCGTTGTACGCAGTTTGCCCATGTCATGTTTAGTGACTGCTGTACTATATTTTTTATCGATAAATTAATAACTAATAATATATTCTTATGATTCGCACGTTGAGTTGGACCTCCCTGATGATACAAATTGTTTACTACAATCCTCTTCTGTTCTTGAACCTTCGGCGGGGGTGGTCAAGATAATACAAGTATTAGCTAAATACGAATAAAACCTCTCTAACAAACTTGTATAAACTAGTAGGAGTACCCAACATTAGGAATGTATTTATTTTACAGTTATTTTATCAGAGTTATTGCGAATAGGTAACCGCAAAACTAACAAATATTTTCTATCGATATCGATATTGCACCAGCCTAGTAGCGGGGGCCGGGCGGCAGGTGCGTCCCAGACGCTCCGGCGCGCCAGTCTTTCGCGGCTGTTACTCTGACCACACGTCGCGTGCTCTCGGACACATATCGACACGTGCGTGGCGCATCCCTATACCGTTCTATTTTCAATACGCACCTTGTGTTGTGTCTTGCGCTTGGAATTTCACCTCCTTCTTGTTGGTAAGTTTAGCTCTTTATTTGAATTAGATTTATTGTCACTGTCAATTTTGATATTGGCCCACATTATGAATGTTAAATTTACTTAGATTCATATCGCGTGTCGTTTACGAGATAACTAAAGCTTCGATGAAGCGCATACAAAAGACATCAACGTTCAGACACACTCGCGTTTCAATCGTTTTCTCAGATTTTTTTTCGATTTCATAGCGTTCGCTTGGGAATTATCGTCGGCGTTTTTCAGTTGATACTTTCTTCGTAATAACGAAAGTCGTAATAGAAATAGACTCATTAAAATGAATTAGTGTTAATGTCAGCAAATTTAATCTTAACTGAATTAGACAAACGTTTTCAATGAATAATGTATAAAACCCAATTTTCATATGTATGAAAGTGGATAAAATCTTTATAATGTATTAATAGATGCATAGATATAAAATAAATTGCACCACTTCCAACACAATGATTGGAAAGAATTTGATGAGATCGTAAAATATTAAAATAAGAGAAAGCGGTTAATCTTTAATTAGTTTTTGTGGTTATAATAAATTCTACATTCGATTTAAGTTTAAAACTATAATTTAATGCAATGGACATTCATCATTAGAATATAAACGAATTAGTAGACATTTTAAAGATATCTATGTGATATCTTATTTATGTGAGTAGCTATAAAGCATAACCTTATTTTTCTAATACTCTTTTAATTTTTTTAATACTTTGAATTAGAATTAGAAAAACTTAAAGTGAAACAAAAGTAATAGTAAATTATTGAAGTAGGTACCTCGATCTTGGATGACCTATTCGTGAAAGGAAATGTTTCTTAAGACATAGTTTGCGTAGTAAAAACTTAAAAGTTATTTTTTACTAAGCTAATATAGCTATTTTTTTAGAGTCTCATAGCTAAATGGTTTAAAAAGTCTACCATGAAGAGAGAGGTATCGGGTTCGAATCCCGGTCCGGACAATTATAATTGATTCGTTCTCGGAAAGGGCTTGACAACAGCCGGGCGAGAGACTTAATAATGTCGCACCCGTGGGAGCGCCATGCTGAAGCATATGCCGACGCACAAATTGGGCCGGCTCGTCGGAAGTGATAGCATGGGCTTATAAAATACTCAGCGTGAAACGGCAGTTGTTCATGAAACTGTGTTTCGCTCAGTGAGTGGAAGATTTCGGAGGCCCTTAAAAATGTCGCTGAAGCCGTGTAAAAGGTACCATATAGGAGACCCACCTGCTCTGTTGTCCGTCATACCAAAAAAAGCTTCATTGTATTATTTTTGTCTTTCTTAAAAGTGAAATTGAGTGACGTAGTAGATGTAACTTTAGCTGTAACAAATAAAAGTAGGCAATAATCAGGTTACTTGGATAGATAATATTAGCATGAGAGGAAATTGGCAATTTTAAAATGGCAACACTGATTAAATCGAATTAATCTTGAGTTAAACTTTTTGGTGCATGTCACAAAATTATAACTGTATCACGTCTGAACGAATGTCACTGCGCCTAATTATGATAAAAAGTTCAGAAAAAAAAAACTTACCCAATCAACGGTTTTTAATGACATGGATTTGTGTCGTATTTCTGATTACAGTTTTATACTCTATGAGTTTTGGCGTGAGCTAGAATGTTGTCTATGCAAATCATTGTTTTAACAGCTTTTATTTGAATAGTCTTCCGAGTAAATTTAGGTCGCTGATAGTTAAATATTAGTTTTATGCTTAGATATTCTGTTTTGGGACAGCGAAAACAGCTTGTTTTACCACTTTGTAGAATCAGCTGCCTGCAAATTTCCTAACTAATACGACCTCCAAAAAAAGCGTAGCTATCTCTAATAGGCCTACAACGACCATCGCCCAGCAGGGGCTAGAGGCATCCATAGGCGGAGGGCTGCTTATTCAAAGTGAACACTACTTGTTTTTCTACCGACTTTTATAAATAAGTTTATGTCTAACTATTTCATATAAAAGTTGGTTAGTTGGGCTTTATAACAGGGTCGTGATATTAGTACAGTTTCGCTGAGTGACTGAGAATACCGGAGAGCCCCTAACTTATACCTCTTCAGCGGTGTTAAAGTTAACCAAAGCGAGGATTGTGCGGTTGTCCATGGGCGGCATTGACCTCATTGTCTCCTATATAATAAAAAAATCAGAAAATCAATTTCAGTGAAACGACAACTAGATAACGGTTCTATGATATTTGTTTTTTTTTTTAAAAAAAAGCTTAAACATCACTTAATACAAATAGGAGACCATTTATCCTATCCGAAGTGATACCACGGGCTTACAGAATATTCAGCGTGAAACGGTACTTATGCTGTGTCTCGATAACTGAGTGAAGATTTCGGAAACCCGAAAAATGCCGACAACACAACAAATTTACTGTGGTGCGGTTGTCTATCACCGGTGATGTTCTCTTACCATTTTGGAGACCTATCTGCTCCATTGATCATCATCATCCTCTCAGCCGCAAGATGTCCACTGCTGGACATAGGCCTCCCTAATGGACCTTCATAAGTGAACCTTCATACCAATAAATTATATACATATAAATGCTTTAAGTAATTCTACCCAATGTGATCTGTAGTTAGTACTACGCGTTTTACGGTTATTTTAGCAAGATTATAATGGACCAAGTAGGTTGAATTAAACAATATATAATTAATACTACGTATTTTTCACGCACCGTGCTCCGACCCGACTCGAGATTATTGGATTAAGTGAAAAACCACTCTGCGTACTGTTATACATGATGGTTAGGTATCAGTTTAATTATACAATTAATATTCATAAACTAAACAATTTATTAAATCCATAAGTATTAAAACAGTGTTGAGTCATGGCAAAACAATTAAACTATTAAGTATTGGTGATATTTACTTAACAGACTTATATTATCTTTAACATGTACGTACACTATCATAATTCTCCTGCAGAAGAATCAGTTAAAATTATTGCTTCAGTAATAATCGTCTTGATTTATACCAATAACTTCTTCAATTAATTTACTAGTAAAAGTATTAAGGCTAATTAGTTAATTCGTCTAAAATATAAAAGTATATGACCCGGATAACTAATAACTTATAGATTTTAATCATTTTCAGCTATTAAGTGGAAAATAGATTGGTGCTAAATAGAAATATTATGTTTCAAAATTAGGAAATGTTTGTATTAGAAAACTATTACCATCATCTCAGCCGTAAGACTTCCACTGCTGGACATAGCCCTCCCCTTTGAACCTCCACGCATGCCTGTCCGAAGCGGCCTGCATCCTGCGTCTTCAATTAATTATTATCGCATTATCTTTATTTTTCTCACATAGACCACGCCTGAAATTTCAAGATCAAAATCATTCAAATCGGTCCATCCATTCCATTTCTAACAAGACGAACGAACGAAAGATGATTTAATAATCTTTAGATATAGAAGTTATTGCCAGATGTAAATAATTTAATCAAGAAAACATACTTTGAAAGGAAATAACTGTCTAAATATTATTGCTTAATAAATCAACCAAGTATTTAACGTTGCAGATATAAATGTGCTTAAAGCAATTTTAAATAATTACAACGAAATTGTACAGCGCTGTTGTGCTTAAATCACCAACGATGGAGAAGAATTAGTGTAAGTCAGATATAATTATTCACAAGTGATTAGATTGCTATCTTTTTAATCGCACACTCGAATCTGATGTTGGGACGCGTAAAAAATTATTGTTCATTTTTATCTCGTTACAATGTATCTACCTACAGAACGCGTGTTACAATTTATAAGCACTTTTTTTCTGGCCGTCGAACGATCAATATTCGTGCAATATTAATGGAAACTAATAGACGCCTGGTACTGTATAGAATTAACTATATTAATGTTTTTTTTTATATTGCTTACGAAGTTAACGTTGTGCACTTCAGTTTTTATTAAGACCATTCACTTACAACGATTGAACTTTTTTTATTTTTTTTTATGATAATAGAAAGGCAAACGGCTAATCTAGTATAAGCAGTCCTCTGCCCATGGACATCTCGGATATTTGCTGGGCCGTGGGTGCGTTTCTGGCTTTTCGAGATAGTTATGCTCTTTTCTGCAGGTCCCCGTCGTATTGGCTTGGAAATACCTCTGCCGGAAGCTGATTCCACAGAGTGGTGAAGGGTGTTTTAATCTTAACTATGAATGTAATATAAAGGGGCTAATAATAGGCTATAAGAACTGTTCTTATTATTTAAACATTATCATTTTATTTTTACTTATTATTAATTTAAATATATTTTTTAGATTAATAAGTATAAAGTCATATATATCATGATGATGATGAAGCATAAAGCCAAGCTAGACTAGTATATAGTTACTAAAAGTATATAAAACCTAATAATAACTTAGACAATTTAGCCTAACAAGATTAATCTGTTAAACAGATTAAAAACGTACTTAATCAAGATTTGCACGAACCATTTTGTATAGAGGTGAAAATAGTTAACAGAACGCTACTCTGATTAAGTTATAATCCAACGAGATAAGATCTAGTAATTAAATTAATGTTGCCATGTTAAAATAGTGATTGTGTGCTTTGAAAATGTAGCTTTCTCACAGCCTATACATATGTCTATGTAAGTATAATTATTAAAAATTCAAAATTATTTGTAATTTCTTCATTTAGAGAGTTTTAAGGTTAACTAACGCATATTATAACATCGGAAGAAAGTGAGATTAAAACTATACTAGTCTTGCCGAATAGCTTTTTTAATTTCTTCTTTTAGAAATTAAGAAAGCTACTTGGCAACATATATATTTGGCTTTTTGCATAACACAACCAATGAGCAGACTGTGACGTGGTTGTACACGGGCGGCGGTGTTCTCTTACCACATAGGAAACCCACCAGCTCGGTTGTCCGCTATATCATAAAATAAACTTAAGTCAGACAGTTTTATTTCAATGTCCGTCAATTGCTCGATAAAACAGACAGAGATAGAAACGGAATAAGCGGTATTTCATGACGTATCTTAATTTGTTCCCTCTCTCGCGTCTAGCGGAATTCCATATAATCATTATTAATTTATTAATATATACGGAGCGCAGCTCTCTCCAGTTTGTAGAGCTTATGCTTCGCTGCGCAGGCGCGTGATGTATCCTACTCAGTGCTGTACGGATTTGCTTAAGTTTCACTCGGAAGGAACATGTTATTCATCGAGATATATATTATATATCTCGTATGTTTTGCATTAATAATTCTACTAATTCGGCAACAAATCCGCGGCACACCAAGGGCGGTGAATCCCTTATGCTTGGTGAACCTCCTGCTCGCTTAAAATAACTATTTATTTAAATATGTTTTAAATAAATACATTATTTATCAACTAAATTGATCAAAATTGGAATTAATTTTCAACTTTTTATTATAACAAGTTAAATTCAAACAACAAAG
>JAAAKR030353483.1:0-29054 GCA_010014985.3 Delias pasithoe
CAGCGTGTGGCACGGAATACGAGGCTCCGTTTCGAAGAGTGTGTGCAACAGGATGGAAGACATTTGGATGACATTATCTTTAAAAAATGAAATCCGCATTTGCACTCTATCTTTTAATACTTTTAGTTAAAGTTATATGTCAAACATATTATTTTTTATCTAAATTTGAAAACGTAAATCTGCCACCAGACACCCATGTAACTACCGATTGTCATGCTATCATTATAAATTACTAGCTACAATGCAAACGATAACAGTAATTAATAGTACTATGACAATATTTATAATAAGGAGTATTATTACTCTTAATAACGTCTTATTCATTTAATTTACATCCCTTCTCAATAGCTTTAATATAATTTTGATAAACTCAAAAAGTAATTCAACAAGCTGTAGATATCCCTATCGATGTCACAATACCTCCAAGTGGCAATGAAATGTGATTAAGATTAAAGAAACTATTTTTAAGCGGACGCCGATGAAATGATAAGCCTTTAACTGATGTAGGATATACATGTATAATTTTTTTTCTTTATACTTTAAAATATTTTATAATGGGTATTGCTTAAATTATTTAATATTAAGTCAATTTTAACATATAAATTAAATTGTAGGAACATAATTTCTATTTTCTTAACTAATATTTTAGTTAACAAAATTTTATTTGTATATAAAATAACCGAATTTCTGAAGTAATTATCACATTAGTCCTAAACAAAGTTCATCACCTTCATTAAGAGTGATCTATGGAGCATAAAACAATATCTCAACAATGTACGAAATAACTTGAAAGGTTTTACAAGTGTTCAGTGTTGACAGAGTTCTAATCAGCGTATTAATTCATATTAAAATAGAAATTAATCCAATACAAACAGATTCCTAATTGAAATAACGTTCTATCAATAGTATATCGCCATTATTATTACCGGCAGCAAGACAAACTGAACGCAGGCAATACGCACAGCGTCTGCCGCCTACCGTATCGATTTATTTTCAGACCTCATAATAATGTAGTACATAGGTATTTAACGATATCTTTGCTTCATTATGAAACAAAAATCGAATACGTAAATTGATATTCTCGGACTCTTGTTTTGGTTTTTGTACTAAATAATTATAATATAAGAAAACAAATTAATTCAAATAAAATTAGTGAAGTAAATAGAATACTCAAGAATTATTCATTCAAAGGCAGATTGCAAAACCTGTCACTAAACGTGTGTCATCTTTTCAATAATAATAATCATTTTTATAAATCGCTTTACATATGAAACTGATAAATATATTCAGCGCGCCTTTGAGTGATGCTGATAAATCAGATCTTAGTGCGTAAATAATTGATTTCATTATTAAATATCGCTTTGCTTAAGTATGCTCTATACGATTATACGGTTCAGTTTAATATATTATCGCTATGCAAAAAGTTGATTTATAGTATTATAACTGTGAAACGATAAGTTTCTGCGACTACTAGCAACTAACTAGATATATTAACAGATATTGAAATGTTAGAGTTAATCTTGATAATAAAATATAATTTTACAGATTAAGCCAACTGCAGAACTTTTATATTTATAAAATATATAAAAAGGTATTTCAAAAAATAAGAAGAAGGAATTTGATGTCATGTCATTTTTTATACAATGCTGAATGAATAATCGGAGCTGCAGCGTCCATTTAAAAAAAATAAAAATGTTGATCCTGTAAATTGTAACTTACGTGATATGGAACGTTAACAACAGTGACAATGTCATCTTCAGTGTAGGGAAATGAGGCTTCAGGGTCGAATTCAAAATTATCTCTCGTGCGGTATTTTATAATATCCTCTTCATAGTCTTCTACCTCTCTAGTATGGTACATTCTGTTAAGAATAATAAATTATGTTATTTATTATCTCTGTAATGGTCTATGGCGTACTTCTTACCAATGAATACATTTTGAAAGTTGCATTGGTAGAGATTCCGTTTAATAAATTTAAATGTGTACTTTACGTAAATAATTATTTATTGTCGCACCCGTGGGTGAGCCATGGTGGAGCATATGCCGACGCACTAATTAGATCAACTCGTCCAAAGTAGACTTACAGAATACTGTGTAACAGTACTGTAATGTATTTCGCTGAGTGAGTGAGGATATTGGAAGTCCTACATCTTATACCTCTTAAGCTGTGTAAAAAGGCGGCAACACAATAAAAGCGCGGATCATGGAACGGCTGTCCATGGGCGGCGGTGGTCTACCATAGACGAAATTTACCTTTCATTGCCCGATATACCATATAAAAACTATTAAACACACGTTACTTACGTTTCAACGACACAAAAGCAGCAACAATGGTTATAGGCCGAAACGAATTACAACTTACTTATAAATATAAGGGCCCACTTCGGTGACGACTGCTACTCCGCCAGCGTAGACCTCATCGGGATTCGTTATGTTGAAAACTCTCACTTTAAAATGCAACGGAAACGGTATTTCCTTAAATCTATCCATGGCTTCGGTGCCATTCACTAAAGCCACCTCCTGAAATTATATAGAAAAAGTGATTGTCATCTTTGGCAAAGGTGTACGTATACGTACAAGGGATGGATATACTTGCAGAAATAATTATGTCCTCTATTATAATTGGGACAACGACGAAGCTCACTATACAACTAACTATAACAAAAATAACGCCAAGTACTGCGGCTACAACTCCACATTTATTCAATGTACACATCTTAAGGTGTCTCAGACGGTTGAGATCGTGTGAGCGTCGCTAACAGAATGCTAATAATGATAACTTATAATTGTTATTTCGTATTGATAGCGTCTCAGTTATCTGATTAGGGTTCATTGATATAAAATTAATTACACTAATACAGAAATTATTTCTCCAACCAAAGATATTCAAAATAATCTAGCAATAAACCTTGCCAATTCATTCGAATTATGATTATGGAAATGAGTTGTATGATAAAATAATTACATTTTACAAACGCGTACAGGTTTCATAGTATCTCAAATTGTGGCAAACCTCAAAGTTATGTAATGATTCAAATATGGAATTAATTATTATATGTAAATATATAGTGAATAAAGATTTACTTCATGTTTTACTGGCCGATTTTGACATTATTTTGATATGAATAGACCCAAGTCGCTGTGGTTTCGAATTCCATCATCAGCTTTGTAATATTTTTAGGAGCACACTAAATAAGTAACAAAAAACGTATACTTAAATAGCTCATTCATATAAAATAATTATTTGGGTTGGAATTATAAATTGTGTAGAAAAATTGAGCTCTAAATGACCTAAAAGTAAAAAAATAGTTTTAGATGCATTCTTTAATTTACATGTAATAAAATTGGAAATTATTAAAACATTACATTAATAATGTCATTTTGAGGTCAGTCTAATTTCTTTTTATAGTACTCTCATTTATATCACGCATTTTAACACTTTACTATTATTTAAATATCCTGAAAATTATGATCTCGTAGCGTCGCCACATGACACGTCGACACCTCATGCTCCAGTCGTTCAATGGAAGGCTGAAAATGAATGTAACAGAGAAAAAAATGTATCATATAACCACCTTATCAGCTGTTTTAAAGTCGGTTAAAAAGGATGTTCAATAATATTGCCATAACCACTGCACTGGCCTTTATTTTGGTATCAAGCTAACTACTCTAAGGTGCTTAAAAATTAATATCTAACGAGCACAGTTTACAAGATTAACTATCGTTTTATATTTTTGAAAGTGATTTTTATGTTCTCGAAAGATCACATAATTGTTAAGCATAATAAATGAAATATTACTTAATATAAGGACAACTGTGGAAATATTTATCAGATAACGATATTACGATGATAAAGTTTCGTAATTATTATAAGCGATTAAAAAACGACTTGATTACTTTTTTTTATTAATAACATGTTTTATGGATACACTATTAATTCTGAAAAAATACCTATTAACCCTATCAGAACACAATTATTATTTTTTCATCCGATTGATATGGTAAATTCTGTGTCTAAAGAATAATGAGACTATAAAAAAACATATTTAGCCTTATGGGAAAATCTGCTTTTTTTAAGGTGCACATCCGTCCTAGATGCTAATAAGAATAAAGTATGCATAGTTGTTTTGAAATTAAATATTATTAATTTAGAAACATTTCTAATAAAATAATAAATGAATTAACATAGTTAAATTCTTTCTATGAAATAAAATAAACAACCATTAGTTTTTTATATATTCAGTTATTGCCAAAAATACAAAAACACATTAAGAGAATTAATTAGGAAAAAAATATTTTTATTTATGTGAAAGGCAAAGAAACAATTCTAGTTTTTGATTAGGCATAAAACTTGTCAAAAATCCAAGAATACGCTAAGAAATAGCATTAAAAGTACTAAATTGAGTAATTAATAAGTGAACAAATAAATACAACTGAAAAATCTAAATGTTTGAGAATTTCATATTTATTTGTTAAATTATATCTTATGTCTATAATTGTGCAAGCCAGGTCTGAAAGAGAAAATATATATAAATAACATATATATGCACTGTCTCTTACATATATTATGTTTTTCGGTAACATCATTTATACCCATAATGTAAAAAGGAATGAGATGACTTAAATGAAAAAAAATAAGTATTTTATCAGTTTTATTTATATCAATTACAATTAATCGAAATCAAATTATAATAATAAATCAATATATCTCAAAGTAAGTCCAGATATCTGCATAATTCAATGTCCCTCAGACCAGTAAAGGCAGACCTGAACCATAAATAAAAGTACTCATTGTAATTATTAAGCAACTTAACTATTTTGTGCAAAAATTGACATCTATCAGAAAATCTTTACTATATCTTAAATCCAAACTAGAGCTAGGTTCCAACTATGAATACCAATCTATGCCTCGTCGCAACTAAAACGCCATACCAAATATGGCCCATCGTTTCAACATTACCCAACAGTGCTTCCACTTTAAGAAGAAATATTTTAGTAAAATTAATACAAATTCTAAAATTATGTATGCCAAAAGGAAGAAATATAAGTTTAATATTAAGTAGGCAGATTATTCAATCAGTATTTGGCTGCTTTTTGGTCGGCAGAAACACTCGCGCTTGGTAGAATGGTCAAATCAATAATATTGAATCTATGCAGAAATTGCTAAAAAGATAAATGAACTAAAACAATCGTTTTCTGATAGTTACCTAAAAGTTATACTTACACATCAAAAAGCTTTTATATGTTTGCTTATTACACCAGTGATTATTCACGAAAAGCGATACATAAATTATTATCTATACAAACAACTTTATACAGATACAGCTATGTACTACATATTTGCTAGCCACCAGGGCAGCACACCAAGAGAACATTCATTTGTAGGCCCAGAGAGTCGTGCGCGTGTCACAAAACATTTATATAGCGTAGATAATTTGTCTAGTTTCTATTCAAATTCGAACAAAACGTGTTCCCGTAGCTTGCAATGCCTCTTATAAGATTTATCAGCGTTATCATTAATACTATATTTATTTTTTCGTACACCAACAATATCAACCGTCTAGAATGAAAACAATTGTATTATATCTTAAAACTAACCCCTAACGTCTTATAAATTACAACAAAACACCAAATATGGTTTAAGCCATTACTATTTTACCAACAAAATATTGTTCTTACGAAATCTATAAAACGACCAATTCTATTTGTATTACAGTGAAAAACATCTGAAGTAAGTACCATTATTTCGAACAGAGTTACTAGATATTTAAAGATCCAACCGAACAATTTTACTTAGTACACAAGGTTATATTGTTTATATATTAATGATATTATAAAATTAGTTAAATAATCAATTATAAAAATTTGTTAACAAAAAACTCCTATATTCCAGGAAAATAACTTAAAAATAGCACTTATAACTAAACATAAAGGAAAATGCCAACGTTACTTTAAACCATTGATTCCAATAAATAATCAAATCAAAAAATTCTCTTATAATTCTCATAATACCGCATAAATACTTAAAATATTTTACCAATCATATTATTGATAAGAGTTATATTTTAATCAGTTTTCAATTGAATCACAAAACGTTACGTATTTAATTCCAACCGACTTTTACAATGTAATGATGTTTTTTTGAAATATAATGCCCCATCTATCCGCACAACTCTACACACTAGCACGTCTAACGATACGTAGTCTAAATAAATATATTTAGACCCTGTATCGTAAAAGCTTTCAGTCTTATGGCAATAACAGTTGTGATCAGCTGTATGCCTTATCGCGACCATAATCCACTCAAAATTATGTATACAAGAAAAGAACATTAATATTTAAATGAAAAAAAAAACTAAAGCTCACTCATTGAACGTAAAGCGGAGAGATGAAAAGGAGCATTGTATGTGAAATAAGTATAGATGGATCCTTATTCTTAAATTAGCTTTTCGGTTTTCGTCTAATCGTATTTGAGTATAGATTCGATGGAGAAGTCGGGCCTGCGCCGCTGTTGATGTTCAATATGAATGTAGGCCTGGACAGTTCGCAGCGGGTCCGGCTGCCGAGGCACCCCGCTGCCGCCCGCTTCATTTCAGCTGGGCGGTTTTGGCTGTACTTCGCGCATTATCAGCTAAGGTCAAACAAGCCCCATTACTTTACGCACTCAAAAGTATCTGTTTACTTGATCCATAGCAAGAGACTAAAAACAAATAAAACACTCTATATAAACTCTATTTGGAATAATTTTTGCCATCACCAAAGTGAAACGTGAAGAAAGAAATATGCTTTTGTTTCATAATTGTACTTTATATATGTTAAATGAAGATGTACTGTAACACCAAATGATATAAGAGTTAGAATACGCAATTTATAAAACGAAATAATAGAAGTAAAAATATCCGAAACATGAAAGTTGCGTTTAATAAACAATATACATATAATGGTAGAATGGAATCTATTAACATGAATACATATGTCCGTCTCCAAATGACGCATGTCTATTTCCGCGAAATCAACAGAACGAATTTTCATGCAGTTCTCATGATTTCATTATAAACATGCACGGTATAGCTCTGGACGTTTAAGGAGATATCGTAAAATAAACAAGCGGGGCGGATAAATTGAGCGATTTTGCAACAAAAACTGATCTATGGGTAAAATAGAGAAAACCGTTCAAATCTGAAGCGAAACCACTTAAATTTAAATAATTAATCAGGGAAACCACTTAATTGTAAGGATTTTCCTGTTTTGCACAATTCCATTTCACAATATGTATTAGGCAAAAAGTTGAATTAAAATTGTGTAATAAGTAACATCGATATCCTACTCCAAACGTAGTCCAGATAATATTGGTGAAAATGGAATTCGCAACGTTAATTTCAAACAAAACTCATAATAACTACGTAACGCACCTTGACATCCATACCATTATATATATGCTTATTTATTATCACGGACAAATTTATTGATTAATATAAAAAATCTATTAAATTCTTACAATTTATATTTTTATAGAAGTAATCGTGAAATTCCCCTAAAAAGGAAGAAGAAAGCCACCACATAATAAGGATAATATCCGTATAGCGCCTCTTATAAGTGCTCACCTGGTGTTGTCTGTCTGCATTCAATGTTTCCGCGGGCCTGGTCGACGGCGGTAGAGGTTTCGACTGTGGCGGAATGTCACGTGGGCATCGTTGAGGATCTGGTGGCCCTATCACTATATTATACAAAATTTGATTAATAATTGTAAATTTCAAACCGAACCAAGTGAAAGGACTTTACAGATAAATTTTCTGAATATGATTAAACCTATGTTTATTTAGACTCCGTCGTGGCTATAAAAAAAAGAAGCGTTCACAAGTACCAACGGACCAACTACAAAGAAACATGCATAAATCCAAAATTAAGGTATTAAATGTCAGGCTATGTTTTGATGGTATACTGTCGAATGATGTTTCATAGAAATTTAAAAATAGTTATTAAATACCTCTACTTAAAGTTGAATACTAAAAATGAATCATAACATTATGTTAAAAATCTAACTTGCGTAATAAAAGTGTATTGATGATACTTTATAAAAGTCTTAAATATGCATTTGAATAATAAAATAAAATAAGTTCGAATTAGATTTCTGGGCTTCTTCGAAGCTCATTCGTCGAAATAGTTGCATTCCAATTGTCTTAAACAATAAATAAACTAATTAAATAATTAAAATAATGAAATATTGTATAAAACATTGCTTTGAAATTAAGTGGGAAAAATATTAAATACTGTCTTCAGCAGTTAAAAAATCTTACCTTACAAACAACCTATCACGAATTCAATAAATCTATTACTGGTTACGGCTTTGTACAAAAACATTGTACGACACATTTGTATGTGTCTTACATTGCAAACTATTAAAGCATGCAGGAAGACGGTGATAAAAGCTAAAAGAATGAAAACTACTTGCGATTGTTAAAAGGATTCAATAAGGCAACCCATAAGTTACATTATACATTTCAATCGTATCGAGTATAGAAGAAATCTCCACTACATAATAGAAAGGAAATTTCCGGAAATAAAATCTAGATTAATTTTCAGTAAATAGTAAAAAAAAACTATAACTTATGATCGGCCTTTTGAAATATATCGATTTTTACTAAAAAAAAAAACAACTTCGATCCTACCGTCGGTGAGCGGTATTGCAAGGCGGGCATTGACAGCCAGTAAGTGATCACGGCGCTGTAGTAAATTGCCAACATGTTCTTCTAAACGGACATTCTCTGTTCGGAGCTGGTGCAGACAGGACAGCAACGAAGCAACTGTTAAATTTAAATCCACTCTCAGGGTCGGCCGTAAGCCCGGGATCTATAATATACGGTTCGCAAGGGCAACGATTGCTACATAGTTTAAGAAATGTTCAATGTGTTATAGAGACCCGTAATTAAAAGGGATGGCTACTTAAAGTTGAAAAATCGATTACTTTACGTATTCTGCACAGAATCCGAACATTATACACTTTAAACTTTCAGCTGTTCAAGTGACAGCCCGATGTGAATTGACTTTTCATGTCAGATTGAATGTCATTTCATTACATATTTTTTTATTCATTATTTGTCGTGACTGTCATCCTAAATTTATAATACTAAATTTGGATAATTATAGTCAGAAAAACCATTTATGACATATTATCGCGGCAGTATAGAGTGCATTCAATTTTAAAATATAATATTTTCTTTGATAGTATGTTTCCCTATATGATTATACAAAAAAAGATCTTTCAAACATTTATAAGCCCATCTACTCAGTCACGAATAAGAGAAAAATTTGACAATTACAAAGTTTCCTTATACTTTTACAATGTGAATATATATAGTAATGTTATTCGTAACATGAGTATTGTTAATTTATCTATTATAAAGTACAGAAAACCATTGAACATTGAAAGTGTGTGTTTTAATAACTTAAAAACGCAAAATTATAACACATGCATGTATTTTTGTTTCATGCACAAAAACATCGAACGTCGCATCTGTAATAATAGCTACTAATACGTTTAAATTATCATAAACGAACCATTGTACGACGGCCTAATATTTATCTCAAAGCCGCAACCAACGTGTGTTTTATATGAAAAACTTATATAATAATAATTGTCATTACATTATTTATTTATATAAAGTACTCATTTATGAAAAAATATTACTTTCACGATTAACAATGTTATAACTTGAGTGTATTATAAAATACTATCGTTACAACTTACTGTCAAAGTGTTGCGCTTGTTCCATGAGAAATTGGGATCCCTGCTCCCATTGTCTCTCAAGAAGTTGATCCAAGCTTTGCGCGCTCGTTGTACCCCTTCCTGCATTTGTACCACCCATCTGAATAAATGCAGAATTGAATATTCATTCACTGATAGCAAAGTATTCTCTACAAACTTCTACTTCCCAAATAAATACCTTTCACATTACATTAAATAGGTCCTAAATGTTTGATTTGTACAGTAGCAAATTATTTTAATAAATTTAACGCTTATAAATTGAATATTGCCTCAAGAGATTTAAATATCCGAGAATTACTGATTACGGCTGAATAAGAGAACATCAGTCACGGAGTCCACTATGCTTTTTCACACAGATGGTATTTGTAAAAAAATATGGTGATCTCCTTTTTTGACTTTCTGCTACTATAACCCTTTAGTACAATGAAATTATTTACGAACAAAGACGAAAATGTTGATGTTGGTACACAAATTCACTGGATTGAGATTTGAAGGGGAAGTACGTTGAACACAATTAATTAAAATGCTCTTGCACTTGATATTAAGCAGAAATCAATAGGTACAAAATAAAAATTTATCAGATTTATTATTTTCATTTAATTTTATAACAAATATAAGTATATTACAGTATAATACAGTAAATAACATATGTGACGCTTAAACTCATGAATGAGGTAGGCAAGGCTTAAACTTTTAAACATTAATATCTATTTTTTTGAATTATAAATACTTTCAATTTCAATTTATTTTAACACCAATCGGTGCACAATGTTTTTGGTTAATCTGTCTTTAGCTAACACCAATAGATTCGACGGTTTCCCAACACGCAACATATAGTTGCCCATGAGAAAAACATGGATTTTCCATATCTAAACCACAGATGGACATTGTTTGACCTTGCGATTTATTTATAGACATGGTGAAAGCTAAACGAATTGGAAACTGTAGTCTTTTGAAGGGTATGGTAGAATGTGATGGTATCATCGGAATACGCGGCAGCAGGAGCACTTTTGCTTTAAACTTCGCAGCCAAAATGGTTGCTTCAAGAATGTTTCCGGCGATGACCAAACGCGTACCGTTACATAATTGAGGTGGATTCAAATTACGGAGGAGAATAATAGGGGAACCAATCTTTAATCGAAGATTATGTGGTGGCATCCCAGGGATATCTAATGAATTTAAAAATACAATCGGTAAATTTACACTTTCATTTTCATCAACAACAGTATCGATTGATTTAAAAGACATCATATCGCCTGGTAACAACTGTTGTATCTGGAAGTTAATTTCGTCAACATCAACGTTTTTGGCTGCCAAAATCGCCCGTTGACCAAGCCATTCATGATTCAAATAATTATTCTGTATATCTGGGAAACTACTCTGAATCAATGCTTATGAAATTATTGTTCCTGTGCTCCTACTGTGGCTATGTCTCGTTCTCCTGCTGCTCTTGTTCTTATGACATTCTCTTGAAGACGTTCGTTACACTTCTTGAGATTCTTGTGCATGACCTTCTGCTGTCCTGATTCTTTGAGCTCGATTTCTTGATTCAATTTGTTCTGCCAACTGATGGGCTCTTTTAATACGTTTGCGTCGTGCCTCTCTGGTGCTCGCGTTGTTGAGGTTATATTATTTCCGTGGCATTTGACTTGTTAGAATCATTTGGAGTTAACAGATAATTGTGACTATCAAATAATAACAGACAAATAATTAGCTGAATTATACGGTATTTCGTTCACTACAAAATAAATTTAATTAATTTTATAGCGCCAACAACACGAGGTAATTATGCTGTTAAAATGTAGCTTATATGACACGTTCGTACATTTACCATAGCGGCGCCATCTATTGATTACTTACTCAACCCAGTCGAAAGGTATCGACATCTGTTAGAATCATTTGGAATTAACAGATAATTGTGACTGTCAAATAATTAGCAATTTATTAAAATTGCGACTATAATTTGAGATTTAAACTATCCTATCTCCCAAGTTGGATCGAACTGTACATGGTGTGCGAATTTTATTATAATCGGTTAAGTGGTTTAGGAGTCCATTGAAGATAAACATTGTGACACGAGATTTATATGTATTAAGATTTATATATTATACGTAATTATTCAATAATTTGGTGGGGTCAATAGTTTTTTCATACATATTGCGTAGGGTATGTTACATCGTCGTTGATTATTCATATTATAATTTTTACTTTGTTTTGAGTAAATCTTACTGGTGCGGCTTTATTCATGAGTGGCGGTGCTATGATTTGTTCTGGACCGGTAGTACCAGCTGCGTGCGCTGCCAGTTCCGCACTGAGCTGTTCTTGCAGGCGAGCTGCGGCACCGCTTTCAGGATTCAACTCGTTGCCAAGCATATGAGGAGCGCTGCAAATTGCACTCATTCTGAAATGTCCATTGATATATGAATAGTAATTGCTATCGTAAAAATCACGTTAAAACGGGAGATGATTAATTTTTACAAAACGAAGCGTAGACTGTGTCTTAACAAACAATCCTGTAAACTCTTGCGTTAGTGTTAAATATATTTTAAATTAAAAAGTTAAATTAAATCAGAATAATAAACAAAAATAAACAGAACACATAAAATGGAAATAAAACTATGTGATAGAATGATATTGTTAAGTATCAAAGGTCCTTGTAGACAAATATTATATTATTTTCAATTTTCGAAGTTGATAATATTCTAGCATGACTCACTTGTTTTCAAACTTTGGTTTAAGTGGCCGCTCTGAACCTGCAAAAGTAAAAAACTGAGATGAAACGGTCGTAAAAGCATATATATACATATGTTTTTTTGTATATATATGTATCTATATATATATGTTTCATATATATATATATATATATGAAAACGGCAACCTTCATGAATTTAGCCATGAATAAATAGTAGATTCGTTGACACACGTTCGAGTTTAGAATTTAACGAAACATTGCAGTATTTGAGGTATCTATGGAATTGTAATTGGCCTACGGACGAATATTATAAAGTCGTAGAAATACATTTAGGCTATTTTTTCATGACAAAAAAACTATGAATATAAATCCCACGCTATGAGCAAATACAAATCAACAAACCTGGAGAGCTGGGAGGGGATTCCTTGATATTTTGTTCATGATACATCGGTGGTGGAGTAGGCAACGGCGGTCGGCGAATGTTAGCTAAATTCGGCCCTGGTGCTTCTATATAAATAAAAACATTTTTCGAAAAAAAAATCAACCAATCAACCTCACAAACATCATAAAAAGTAAACACTAACTTTATTTATATAATAAAGGAGCCGGTATTTTTTGTTGATACCAAGTACACTGTGACTATGTTTGCCTAGTTTTATTGCAGTTAACAAAACATTGAACAGTGAGTCTAAAATAAAAACAATAAATAGATGACAAGTTCCAGTAAAATATTAAAAGAAATATATTGAATGGTGATTGGTTGGACATTAAAAACAGCGGCTTACTTTGATGGTGTAGTTATTTATGATATAATAACTGTTGTTTTATTACTTTTTATGTCATTTGAGATTGGTTAAAATTGTTATTTTAAAATTATTTTTGATTTATTCTATGGAGTGGCTCTAAAGAATCCATTACGTTTATATGAATGACAACTTACTCAATATTTCAAATTCATTCAGAGTCAAATTAAAAAAATTGCAGTATATTCTTTGTTATTCCCTAACATACATCTCTAAAAATATTAAATTGGTTTTATTAATTCTTATTTATTAAAATTATTAGAAATTAAAAGATGAGTTAAATAAGGTGTCATTTATTGATCAAGATTCAAAATAAAGATAGACTCAAATAAGTATAGAGGAAACTAACACTTTTTAAGCGTATCTTGCATAACTTTAGTCTTTATACGCATTAAAAACTATTCAATGAACTTATTACAAATATTTTACTGGGAACAAGAATATTAAAAGCGAATAGATTCACACGTAAATTTAAAGTAGTAGCGTTTATATGAATACTGGTTATAAATTGCTATGTAGTAAGCATGTGAATGTAAATCGTGTGAGAGAGAAAAGGAAACAAAGCAAAAAAAAATACACTTCGAATTGACGACCTTCTTCTTAGTTTTCTGAAGGTCCGTTAAAAACGATTGAAATTTACAATGAAAAAGCGCCTGAACCGAATCAAGTAGAGTAGAATACAATATTTGAAACACTACTTATAGTAAAAAATTATTGAAGCGTTCAAAAGAATTGCATAAACAGTAGGAGTATAAATAACACTTACGTATTGGTTGTGGCGGAGGATTAGCCATGGCGACAACTGAGGTTGCTGTGTGGGCAATGGCGCGTTTCTTATTGCGATGCGTGGGGCCTAATTGGCTCATGTTCGGAGCCATCTGATCCTTGCTTGTACCAGCCATGCCGACGCTGCGTAAGACATGTCCACATTGTTATCGCACCTCTCATTATTAAGTGTTAGGAAATCGCAAAGTTTTTTCGCGATCAAATTCGCGTTTGAAAGACATAACGTAGCAGACATTATTGTATAACGCTGTAACTTCAGACTGAATCAGGTTACTACTAAGTTTGAAGAAATAGTTTATCAGTAATATATACATACGTAAATACAAATGTACTTTCGCATTTTTTTTTGAAAGGCAAAATTTTCGTCTATTTTATTAAATTTTTGAAAAAAAAATAACTAACTTACAACATAACTGCATAATTAAAAAAAATATTCACGTAAAATTAGTGATCATCAAAAACAAGTAGATCGTATAATTCATTTGAAAACTATTATTTGTTGACTTATATTCATATCTAGTAAAATAAGCAAGCTTCTGAACAAGACGACACCTGGTTTTTTCGGATAAGGGGTGTCTGTTGTGCGATTCCATTAGAAATGCAAATTTGTTAGGGATCGAGTTGGTAAGACTCGACCGGACTACTGGACCGATTGCAATAATTTTTTCACCATTAGAAAGCTGCATTATTCAGTTGTAACATAAGCTATAATATCACGCTAGGTCCTATAGATGTGGAGCAGAAATCGAAAAGGTTTCAAAAACGAGGGAAAAGTATCGTTTCTGTGGCCTTCCGTGGCGTGCGCTGAGCATATAGTTAAAGTTATACAAAAATGCTCTATGGATGAATTGTTCATCTTTACATTATCTTTAAAAAACTCCGCGAGAGCAATGTCTATCTTTTATAGTTTACCCACAACAATTGTTTTAATGGTTTAGATGTTTGCTCCAAAGTAATGTCATTTTGGCGACGGGATTTCGAAGTAAATGGTTTATAATCCTTATAACAGTTTGCTCTAGATAACTTTTGAATTGTTCCATTCAATAATGACTATCAAATTAATCCAAAGATACCTATTAGGTAAATATTTTTTAATAAATGTAAAAAAACAATTTAAAAACAAACTTTTACCTCAACCAAAACAAACAACAACAAAATAGGTAGGTACCTATTTAAGAAGAAAATAATTAATTAAATAAATGAAATAAGGAAATGAAATCCGGAAAAATATTTTCCAAAGGTAAATACTCCCTAAATAAAAAAAATGAGAATACATATAAATAAAACGTAAAACTATGTAAAAAATCTTAAGTGCCCCCGTGCGAAGCCTGGACGGGCTGCTAGTAATATATAAAATAACAGATGAAACGCATAAGGTTCGATTTTTTTAGATAATGCTCATTAAAAATCGTACTGTTCGCAAATGAAGTCGTAGACGCTATGAAATAATGTACATGTTAATTTTGTTAACTAAAATTAACCAAATTTTAGTTCGCCAATAGCCGCTAACGTTTTAATATACGCATGGATTTATATATTGAGTATAAACTAAATTGCGTAAACTTACCCTGTCTTGTTTGGATCTTGTAGTTCGTATGTTACGGTGAGACCGCCCCATGAAGGTCTTCCCGAAATATGTGTAGGATGACCCGCCACGCTCTGTTCCATTGCAGCCTGAAAATGTGTATGATTTAAAATTATTATTTGAAACAACTTGAAACCTAAAAATATCGTTCCTATATACATACGAGGCTTTGGTGAAAATTTGTTAACTCTACTTCTTAGATTTATATTAAACTATTAATATTATTTCGTCAACATGCGCTGTTAACCACAACTGTATAATTACAACGGAATTTAATTTGATTATACCTTGAGGAAATAGGAAAACTAATTTAGAACGCGCTTATGTTTACTATTCCTTCATATACAAGCCTAGTTTCAATTTAAGCATTTTATATTAACAACATGTATGAAATGATTAATTTGCTATTCATCCATTAAATATAATACTATAAAAGATTTTTTTAAATCATTTATTCTGCCGAATAGTATATTTTATGTTGTGAAAAAAAAACAAAAGAAACGATCGTATGAAGAATTAGCATGTTTATTTCAAATTCTAATTTCAAATCAATATCTATATCAAATTCAAATCAATAATCAAATTGTATTTTATCGTAAGGTAATAATTTAATAATAATAAGGTGCAATCTTATAATCGTTTAAAATTAAATATTTGCCGAATATAACTACTTTACCAGTTTTCATAACAATTTAACTCGTTTTAACGTTTGAATATTAGGGGCCAAGCGGCACACATTTAGAAAGCCTTAAATGGTTTCTTGAGTATTGAAAGAATTTTTTATGTTCTCAAAACAATCTTACCGCAAATGATAAAGTGACAAATAAAATATAAAATTGTAAGATATCCATTTCCTAAAACAAATACTACTTACAATATTTTAAACAAGATGTTTAACACGTGCAGACGACTATGTATAGCACTTATATTATTTATATGGGATATTTTATAATATATTTTCTATTTCACATAGGAAAAAACTAGGAACGAATTAAACTCACCATATTTTAAAACTACAATTAATATTATCACAAGTTTTATCAAACGATGACGATCTTCAGTTCGCAAAAAATTGTTATTCTTAAATGACGACTTAACAGATGTTGTCCAAATCGAGCTTATATTACGACTAAGTCCATAAATAGCGTTCGACTGGAACAGTGCAGGTACCTGAGGGGATGGGGACCAGGTAAAAATCGCAACACTGCTAAGGGTGAAACATTATCACTTGTGAAATTGTACATATTTCACGGGGAACGATAACTTTGTTTAAAAGAGAACTATGGAATTCACGTTGTAGAAACTATTGGTATATTTTTTATAAAATTTTCAAAGAAAGTTAGCCAATTATTTTTGAACCACTTGTTCATGATAAATGGCGTCTATAGTAAGCGGATCTGTAAAATATGATTATCGCACGTAATTTAAATAGCTGTTGAGGCGAACAAATCATCTAGAGAAGTCAACGACACAACCAAATGTGTTTAATTATCATCAGTACATCTGTTTCACACACCGTACACATAATATGATACAAGAGTACCTATATTATTGCATGCTTGAGTCAAAATACTTCTCTCTAATCTATCGGATGAGATATGTAAAATGTTAGATCAGATCACAGGCAAAAGTTTGTAATATGGATGGACAGATGTTTGTTACTCTCGTGCAAAAACTACCTTTTAACGGATTTGAATAAAACCACGATAATATAATAAAAAGGTCGCGTAAGTCGGAGGCGGTAGATGGCGTGCAGCGCAAGGCGACGTCTGTCAAGTAAAAAATCTTTTTATAAATGTATATTTTAAACGCAACGCATAAATATTATCCTCTAACCCACTCTATCCTCTGTGGCACGTGAACTGGTGGATAGCCATTCGGACCGATAACTTTATTTGTTAAAGTAATACTACTACGTAGTAGGTACGTACTACGTACTCTTAAACTTCAATATACTTTGCGGACTAGTATAATTACTTACTTGCTTTTGTGCCTGAAGAAACATCATACTCGTGTGTCCGATCATATCGGATGGTGGTCCAGGCATCTATACAAATTAGCACGTTAAAGCAACAGACACACGCCCTTCACCACAATGGAGATATGATAAAATTTAATACATATATGATAATTAATATATTTTACTATTATTAGTTAATAAATTTAATAATTTACTAAAATTGGTGAAGGTTTCGTAATGAGATCAAAAGCTTATGCAATATATGGTATAAAAAGCGCTCACTAAAGCGAAACCTTTCTATTAGGTATAGACTTAATTTCATGCTATTTCTTCAATAAGTAAAATATAACTTTATTTAGATAAAATATTTAATTGTACACACAACTATGGATTTACACGACGTAAGTAGAATGATATGATATGCTATTACTTGCTTTTTTACATTCAACAATATTAGCGCCGAATAAAAACGAAACAACTAAGAAAATGTAATTAATGTATTGATATATGAATAATTTAATTAAGTCTAGTCTAGTCTAGTCTAGCTTGCGGACCTATATATCCCAAAGCCATTGACAAATGCAATCATAATGATAGGTACTCGAGGTAACGGGGCTCATCGCGACTAGATTGGGAGTGGATTTGATGGAGGCTATGAAAATGTTCTTGACTACCATACATGCAATGCGCACCATCAAACCTTGAATTCGGTTGTTAGTAATTTTGTAGAAGTTTCCATTCCACGTCTGAATTTGTTAAAAAGTAACGTGTTTCTGTACGGCATAGTAACTAAAACTCTTTGGAACCTTTTTTACTAATTCAACTGATTAGCGTAACCTGTGTGAGTTTTTATTAGACCTAGACGTTTTATTAATCGTGCCATTATTGATTGACCTTTATTAACCTAACTTAATACGCTTTTTTAGTGACATATATTTTTAACTATAATCGTAATTATTATGTAACTGTAATTATATTCTAAATGAGGCAAAACCAACAACGATAAAGATTTCTTTGTATTACTTTTGTATGGCTTTTACAAAATCTAGCAGGATATAGGATCATCAACGTATTTATTTGTACAGTCAAAGTTATGTTGGAATTATTTTTTTAGAAATCATCTAATTAATAAATAATTTTCGATTACTTTAGTATAGACGCCTAATATATCGTTTAGATAAATTGTTATTTGTAATAATAATTATATTGTAATAAGTGTAATAATTGCTACGTGTAATAGGATATAGTTGTGTGTACAGGCGAGAACCTGGTGTTGTGTGAAGTGCAGACTTTGGCTGGACTGCGGCAAAGGCACTGAGACGAGCAGAGAGGCAGTTCCGTCGCGTCCCTTTGCACCCTATACAACCCACGCATTAGTACGCTAAAGCTATGCACAAGCCCAAACGTGAGATGGAGATACCTTAGTTACGGGTAAGCCTGCCTTTTCTACACTTAGCATTAAATAATGATACATACGAGATTTGCATCAACTTGCTGTAACATATGTCGTTAAAAGAATATAGGACTGATTATCACACCGTGCGACCACAGACTGCCATCTTGTATATCTTTCCCTTCAACCACCGGCCATTAAGGAAAAGTACAACAACGCCTACCTCACCGTTCGCTCGTCCGCTTTTTATGACTGTATATTCTAATTTTTACACACATTTTACCTTAGTTATTAACAAATAATAAAAGGAATATACCATTTAAATATAAATAAAATCTAAATAAATTGCAAACTGTTTTAGCCAATTACTTTCCATTTCTTTTTCTTGCAATTAAACTGAGTGGCTTTAATGAAGATATTTGCTACATTAAAAAAAATCAATCAAGAATCCTTTAAACAGCATAAGGTAAATCTTAAGATATGTCCAAGATGGCATAAAAATGGTATATTTAAACGAAGACAAACTTTGTAAAGGGAACAAACTATTCCCCGACCTAATTATTAATTATGTTAAGATGAGTAACAAAAAATAGAACATACGTTATTATTGTAACACAAACATATCATAAATCTTCTATGCAATTGTATATTTTTTGTGTCTACTGCACTTAATCTGAAGTCCAAGCATTAGCTATGTAAATTACGAATAGCATAATTATTAGAATGTAATTAATTACCTAACGGTAATATCACTCTACTAAATTATGCAAAACCTGCAGCGAAAGCGTTTAAGCAAAATATGGCAGACTTGCATATTAATCTTGTATAATGACAACAACATTATTTAAGTAGTAGGTACTATGTTTCAGTAACACTATGGATATTATATTATTTATCTATATGTACTATGCTTAATTGACAAAGAATAGAGAACTAGGAGGAATATTAAATGAACTATGTACCACAGACTCCCCACCCTGTAAGTAAAAAACAAATCTGATAATCTGTGTGAAATTGTCTAAAGTAGAAATAGTTATCACTTATCAATAAAGTTTATTCAATTATGAAATGAGCCATGCCTCCAAAACATGCGTAGTCACACTGTCAAAAATGGTAATGAATAAAAACAAAATAACACAACATGTTATTGGATTTTTTTGTTATTAATTACATGTAATCAAATAGGCAATTCATGGCAATCAATTTCAAGCCTCCCAAATGAAAGAACTGAAAAATAAAACGTACCTGCATATGCGATGGTGAACGAATATTGCTCATTTGGTTCATACCACTTGGTCCAGGCATCGGACTTTGTAGATGTCTGTTAAAGAAACACGAACGTTTAGTAACTCTCCACTTTTTTTATAATTCTAAACTCATTTGTAAACTCACTCCAACGCAACTATGAACTGTACTGCAGTGGAAGTTAACGCCATAGCGACATGCTTAACTAATTCAGAATAATTTCGCAGTTCATTGATGAAATTTAATGTATTCTAAATACATCGACTCACTGAACACGATTCCTGAGCAGAACTATACGTGACACCGCTTACGAGAAAATAAATCTCCTAAGCTGAGATTTATAAGGAAAGTTAGGAAGCTATATCTACATTATAATAAGTAGTAAATAATTGACAAATGTGACACACAACAAAACTACTATTAGCTTATTAGGTTATCTAGGTTTATCTTTCATTCTTCTTTTGGAGAATACCCATAATTTTAAATTACCTAGGACTTGGCTGCAAAGCAGGACTCCTTGCCGGCGTCGTCTGTCCCTGACTCAGGTTAATAAACTGCGTTGGTGCCATAATAGTATCTGGACCTTCCATTTTTGCCTGCAAATGGAAATTTTACAATTATTTTATTAACCGATATAAGTTTCAGTTATCCATAAGCACATCGCTTAAGTCCCGAAAGATCGTATTTAACAGCTTATTTAGTTGTTTTGAAATACACAAATCATATCCAAATAAAAAAGTCTATAGTAAAATGTGTATTTGTTGTTGATAACTTCATCGGAGAGTAGTTCAAGATCTAAAAAATTATAGAATCCATGGAAAATAGTAAGATTTATTCCGTTTATTGGTGACAATATAGCATATTTAATATAAGAAACTTTAACTTTTCGAAATACTTCTTTTTTTAAAATGATACTTGCCTTTTTGATAACTCTCTCCATATCAATGGTGTGTGGTTCTGTAGCTGTGTGTTCGGACCAGGTGTTACTCGAATTTTGCGCAAAGTCCGTCGGATGAGGCTGTGTTAAATAAAAATATAATTCGAAAAGGATGAAGTAACACTGGCGATGGAAAATATGTATTGCACGAGGCTTAACCTACTTTAAACGATATACTTGGCGATATTTGTGTTTAGTGATGTTGAGTCAAATTTATAAGCGGCTCAGACTTACAGGTGGTGGCGCTAATTGCGGCGGCGGCGGTGGCGGTGGCGGTGGCGTTGGATTGTACTCCGTGATTTGAGCGTTTGTCGCGGACATCGCCTTTCGTTTCTTCGTCTGTTTGCTTTCCACTGCCTCTGTTTTTGTTATAACCGATTCCTGATGTGACGGCTTCGAGGACGCCACTTGAACAACTGATGGTGTTGCTGACGATCTGAAAATAAAAAAAAATACACCACGCGCAATTCGTTCTATGGCATCCAATAATTGCAAGAACTTCAATAGATTATCTACAACTTTTTTCGTTAGCAAACATCGATTTTGTGTTAATTATTTACCCAGATAGTAGAGTTATAGTTGTGGTTGGAGCAGTTGCGGACGCCGGCGAACTAATGACGCCAGGTGCCTCAATGGATTTCACACCGGGCGAAGCAACTGTCACGGGAACCTTGGCAGAACAAGGCGTGCAGCCACCAGCTTAAAGTGAAATAGATAGACATATGGATATCGCCAACGTTGATCCATCACACAAATAACGTCCTTAATTTATTATACGACTAGCTGATATAAATTATGAATGTTTAAAGCTCTAAAACTTTTCTTCGAGCTTAATCATATATCTCTCATCGTTTAGACGGCGTTGGTATGGAAAATTACGGTTCGGCCGGTTTTTATTCCACTTACTGTGCTACACTTAATCCGACTATCACGAACAAGCATCCTCATTTTTCGGCTTAATATGTTATTCACAAATTTCCTAGCTTTCTATTGGTGAAGTTTTTAAAATGTCAAATGAGTTTGTTGTCTATTTTGTAATTTGCAAACCTTTGGCCTGCTCCTGATTCGGTTCGGGGGTATGTCGGGGCGAAGGAGCTGGAGTACTAGATTTAATTTTCCCTCCCAATTCACCTGCAAATTGTTATTATACGAATTCAAAAGACAAATTAGTATGACTCGTTTATCTTTATGAATACGTATCGTTTATGCGTTTTTCAACTTTCGCCTGTTATTAGGTAGTTACATATTACAATTATTTATAAAATCGTAAGACAATTATTTATTAACAATCCATATCG
The DNA here is from genome assembly GCA_010014985.3 of Delias pasithoe. NCBI lineage: Eukaryota > Metazoa > Arthropoda > Insecta > Lepidoptera > Pieridae > Delias > Delias pasithoe. The sequence continues at coordinate 22,466 of JAAAKR030353483.1, forward strand.
TTGCATATTATACTATTAAATTTCACTTACTTTTCTGTGTATCAAGGCTATGCTGTGGTGACGGAGCTGGCGTATTATTCTTACTACCACCACCTGTGTCTCCAGCAGACGAACCACGACGATTTGGCGACGGTTTCTTTTTATCTGAAGATAGTAAAATGTTTTTGATTAAATCATATTTCAGGCTATATACGTGTTTACATGCATACGGGCAGTGTAACTGGACCTTATTAACATAATTAAAAATTTTTATTACCTTGTGTCTGCGAAGTGACGGTAGCCGCTTTCGATAAACTCGTCGCGTTTTTATTTGAAGTCGAAGAATGAGATGTCTTTCGTCCGGGCTTAATAAATAAAATTAATTAAATATATAATTATACTTCTTTAGTATTAACACTAACTTTACTATTAATCTATACAAGTACTCTAATAAGTATAGAGTAGATGTTGTAATATCTACCACGAAGAACTACGACGCAAATTGTAAATTTAATACTATTTATATTTTAATCCACGTCTATCTAACCGGAACGGAGTCCAGTTTGACAAAAGACGAATTACGATTTTTTTATTAGTTTTTGTCAAACAAAGACATCATTATGCTCTGATTAAAACAAATCGGCTCATACACTTTCTCTATAATGCAGTTGTTATAAAGTATAATTAATATGGGATTGAGACAAGATCATGTCTATCTGAGTACCATCGAAACCGAAACATTTTACAGTTTTACGCATTGTAATGAAAAAGTTGACGCAAGAAAACACCATCCGTATCGGGTTGTTCGATACTATACGAGTAGTTCTTCATCAAAGGACATACCCCTTTAGATTTGGTGGCGTGGGTTGGAGTACCGCTCCCAGTGGCCATAGGAGATGCCTCACCCTCCTTCTCTCCGCTCGAGTCACTCGATTGACTATCGTGCGAAACTGGCTTATACGGCGGTATTGTCTTCACGTTACCACCCTTTTTCTGCACATTCAACAATTCTGCTCAAATGCAAACAAGGTGCGTCCCCTTCGGGGAATTAACAATTTAACTAACTAACTTATAAACAGGAGGTTTAAAATGTGTGCCCAAAAATTTTAAATTAAAAATTGTAATGTCTTGGAAAACAACCTTAGTTTTTGATTGTTATATAGAGTAAACTTGGTCGTATGGTGACGGAAATTGATAATTTCGACTTTTATATTTCTATTTGTAGAAGATAAAATAATAATTCAAGTTGAATCAGTTTCCTAAGAAAAACAATGCTAGTAATTAGTAATTGGAATCATCCGAACCAAAAGACATGTCTATAATTTGTAGTGATGACTAATTATTATTATTGGCTTAAGTTGGGATAATAGTTTAGTAAAATTGTCTATAATATTCTCGAATGAATAACGCGTGTCATCATAAAAATTAATAAGTTTTATTGAGATAGAAAAATGTAATCAATTACAATAATTTTGACTGCATTTTATAATATCTATATTGTTTTTATCTTAACAATTACCAAACATAAACAGCCTACCAGTTTACTGTAGTGGTGTTGGCAGTATCCACAATATTTGACGTTATCCAAGTAGTTACCAGCCTCCTCACATAAAAGCCCCAAAGCCTGAGCACAGGTTACGTGAAATTGTTGTCTGCACCCTAAAAATTAATAGGAGTACTTGCATAACATTAATCAGACTAATTAGAACAATTAGAAATAAATTATAAGCAGTCAAATATGTTATGGATTTAACTCCTTACTTTAGAATATATTTTAAATGTCACCTGATTTATTGCACTGCATGCAAGCACCAGCGTTGGATCTGTGTGTCTTGCCCAAATCCTGGCAAATGTAGCATGTCTAAAAAAAACTATGTTGTCTTAAAATACACCATTAAACAATTCTGATAATTAAATAAGCAAAAAAACTAGTAAATAAGGGAAAAATAATAAAGTTTATGATGTCAAAATGTTATTTAAATGGAACCAACATGAGAAAACCATAGAATGTATTTTATAAAATGTCCTCTAAGAACCTTTAAGCATTAACTTCTCAAAATAAATGTATGATGTATGTTGCTATATAACAAATAATTATTTATTTCATCAAAAACATGCCTTGTTGTATCTTTCAGGAGGTATAAGCCTCAAAACAATTGGCTCCATAGATGTAACATTGCCAAATCTGACCTCAGGTATGTACAGTGCACAAACAACGTGGGCCCAACCACCAGTGTCTGTTCTTTTCAAAGCACCAGACTTTGATGGGCAAAGCTCACATCTCTGAAAAAAGTCCTAATTTATACAATATCTGTTACATACAATGTAAAAAACATACAAAAAAATTGTATAAAGAACAAAAGAAATTCTTAAATATATATTAATAATACTTTTTATATATGCCTTTAACTGCATTTATATAAAACACATTATTTTAAATCTGCTTTCAGTTGTCTTGATTTCAATTGAAATAGATAGCCTTTATAATTTGGTACTTACAACTTTGCCTTTAGTTTCAGGACTCTCACACTTCCGGCAAAACCAGGGTCCAGTTGGAACAGCAATTATCCCATAACAGGCTGCAGAACAAGTAATTCTTTTAGTAAATTTTAATTAGCTATATCAGAAAAGAAATATTTAGATATTTAGATTACCTTGATGGACTGCAACAGTACACCCATTTCCATCACAGTAAACTAGCGGGTTGTCCGGCCAACCACGCTCATCAGAGCATACACAGCATCCTCCTACCATCTCCTTCATATTGAATGCAGCATTATTACTTCAAAATCTGTAAGAAGAAGTTGTCCATGGAACAAATTATTATTTGAAAATTACAAGACTAAAAAATGATTGATGACAATTTAACATATACTTACAATATACAAAGAAATTAGACACAAAATGAATGAATTAATTGTGAGCATTAAATAATTTATAAAACTTTCACCACTAAAATATTTAATCTATTTTCTTTTAGCACAGTTTGTTATTAATTAATAATTATTAGAATTTAATTAATACAAAAACACTGCACTGTAGATATATGTTGTGGCTTTGAAAGCAAGTAACTATCCCTTTATCTATAAGACCTTATCATGTGAAAAATCAATATAGCTAAAATGGGTCACGGGAACGCAACTGCGCAGAGCAGAATGAATGTACGGTCGTAAATTAAAACTGCACTAGTGCACTCAGATTCGTAAATGAATTAAAGTTGTATTGATTTATGATAAAACATAAGCTAATCTGCTAAAAATATCCATAAATGAATGCCAAAAATTTAGAGCAATCGATTAAAACACAGCTATCACTTTTTGAAGTAGTGGAAGTCTTACAAGAATGAAGTGTACAATGAGAATGAAAATGGATTTTTCACCAAGTCATTGCATATTTACCACAAGAAAATATTCCTTCATTGTAGTTAATTATCCTGGGTATTTTGTTATTTATTCATTCATCTTTTTTTCAATTTCTTATTATTTTATCACCTCACCTGCGCGTAGCAGTATCGTAATAAATCGAAGTAAAACGCTTAAATTATATCCAATGATAAAAAAATGTTGACGAAATTAAAATACCATTTAAATAACTGAATAAGACTTTAAAACATGATTACAAACAATAATATTATTCACATTCCCACTACTACTTCGTACTAGTTGCTATCTTTATCAAGCCATGAAATGATGCATTATTTCCATAGAGAATAGATGCAATCATAAACAACGGAAAAACAGATTCGTTATAAATAGGGGCACAGAGCTAAATTGTCTAGTCTATGTTTTCGGATCGGATCTTTTAAAACATACTCACAATTAGCCAAACGAGTGGCAGGCGACCTCCGCCCACTATTCAAGTCATGTATTCCTTCGTCACTTAGCGAAACACAGTAGAAGTACCGTTTCTAGTACAACTACTATTTCACGCTGATTATTCTGTGATATCATTTGGCATGACCTGGCCCAATTAGTGCGTTAGCATATGCTTCAACGTTTTTCTCACGCGTACGACAGTATTATAAGATATTAAGACACTCGACCAGCCACTATCAAGCCCTTCCGGAGGCGGAATAAATTATAAATATCCGAACCGTGATTCGAACCCGATAACCTCTCGCTTCATAGTAGATTTATAAAACTTAGCTACGAGGCTCTCAAAATGTATTTACGTTTTTATTTTTAAAACATGCAACTATTGATAGAAAATCCTAATCAATAATAGGATAGATTTACATACACATCACCATTCCTATATAGAGGTGCCAAATTACCACTTTTCATTTGATAAACTGTGAAGTTCAAAAATATGTTATTATGTTTGGTCTATATCATTGAGATAGTATTAAGATATATTACCTTATATATTTACTACCTCAATGTTCTATACTCAACAGTACGCATAGACAAACGTCGTTGAACAATGTGTCATTCAATCTAATTTATATATTCTATTGTCCGCAGATCTGACTTGGGACTAATTGCTTATCTGTAATATAGGTTAAATACAAATGAGGATTACTTATAATGGCGTACATATTAATTAAAATTGTACTGTTACAACTGGAGAGGGTAGGAGTTTAATAAAGATGCGATAGATATCCTATCATTCGTACTATCTAGTATCGTTTATGTTAATGTTTTGGTGAAAAGGGTTTAGGTGAAATTATTAATATTTTTTAGTTTCAGTTACGCTATAATAAAAATACTTTAGGCTTGGAAAAGCTCGAATTTCATTAGGCAAAAATAATATTGAGATATTCTGTCGGATATAAATTCAAATCACTCCATTTGTAGTCGTCAAGTAAGCTGACTAATGAGGCAATATGGCCGTTTCGAATAGTTCACTCTTATACATATATTAGTGGAAATCTCCTCAGCGGCAAAAAATCAAACGCTTGCACAGCTACCTACCGAAAATATTTCCTTGAGAGCGCTTCATTAAAAGGAAATATTAAAATTCGTTTAATTTATTTACTATCCATGCAGTATTTTCCAGACTGATGTACTTGTTTTCGTTACTTTATTTAAAGAATTATTTGCTGTCAGCTGTATATTTAATAATAACCAGGTTTCATAACAATGTTAATAGCGTAACACATCGAATTTGTACCTACCGTTATAAATAACACGCCTATTGTCTTGACACACTGATATACGAACAAAGAAAACCTAAATTATACTTTATTTTAATAGATTTAAGAAGTATTTTATCCATATGCCATTGGATGAACATTTAGGTATGATTGCTAATGTAACTTAAAGTTTTGTACTAATAAAAATAATGTTAGAAAGATTTAAAGGTTCAATCTGCCTCACCTGCCACATATTAATTCTATCATTATGTAGACAGCTCTGTAAGAAAGACTATAATTTAAATTTGATGTGAGTCCCGAAACTTGGGTCTTTAAGACATATAAACTTTATTTACTGATAACTTTATAATATATTTAATATTAATACATTTTTATTTTATACAAGTATATCATCATAATATAATATAACTTTTATCATACTATATAACTTTAATTTAATAACCGTTATATAATTTATGCTAACTGTGGTAAATCGAGAAAATAACACTTATTGAGCATTCACATGTTTTTGTATCTTATATATTTAGGATTACAATTACCTAGAAATTAAAACGATCGATAGAACATGAAATATAAAATAACAGTTCATAATAAATACTATCGTAGAGGTCAGCTGTTGCTCCCACACAAATAAGATGTATACTACACGATCGATGGCAGCCATGGCGTCTTCCAGTCTGTGACTAGTATGACGTCAAAGAACCATAATACGCAGTCTGTATTGTTTTTAATAAATTATATGAAATTTAGTTACGTCTTGTTTAATTAGTCTACTTAGCAATACTTGTAACTTTCATACTTAGTGTTTATGATTATTTAGATATCTTGTTAGAATCTTGTATTTTAATTTTGAAATAATAGACACTGGCTAGTTGTAATTTTTTTAGTTACTGTATACTTTCGGACTCTGATTCTGTTTGATTTCATGTGTGACCAATGAGACCATACCATACGCTTTCTACAGTATTAAATGATGAAAATACTTCAAAATCGTTTTAAAAAGAAAATATTTATTAATTGGGTTTTATAGCTAATCGTAACAAGAGATAGAACTATATTATCGGTGGTAAGTTATATATTATATCGAGTACTTTCTGAGCTACTGCTTCCTGCATAAACAATACGGCAATATAATTTTCAAGACTGACGGAAATTATGCGAGACTATAGCTTATCCTCGGTTATCTTATAAACGAGTTTAGACGCTCATGTTATGCTGGATCGCATAAGTACATTTAGACGTCCTAATATTTTTCGTTCTATCAGAACTAAAACTATAAGACGTTAAGTGTTAAAACAAATAGTCCAACCGACACAGACTAAATATTTTAATATACAGGGTATCTGATGGCAAATTTATGTTTTTAAATTTAAATAAAAAATTATTTATATAAATATTTAAAGTATTAAAAGATAGAGTACAAATGCGGATTTTATTGTTTAAAGATAATGTCATCCAAATGTCTTCCATCCTGTTGCACACACTGTTCGAAACGGAGCCTCGTATTCCGTGCCA
>JAAAKR030353586.1:5386-25141 GCA_010014985.3 Delias pasithoe
AGCTGTTACAATGAGATAACTTCTGTGTGAAGAGACGACGGTTCCAAAAGAATGACCAGTGAATTGATTACGATACATTATTATAAAGGTTAATGTTTAATCTAGAGTTAAAGAACCTTAGCCTTGCACTTCTGTAAGTGAATATACGATGTTGCAATTTTGAATAACGACCTATTTTGTGTTAGCAGTATATTTTTTCAAATAGAGCTCTATTATATCCCTAAACAACGCTAGTATTGAAATACAAGGTCAACAAAATATAATGATCAAAAACTCATTCGTAGACAATTAAACTTATGATTTCGCCATCGTTGATTTAGTATCTGTAAGAATGAATGTTCGAAAAATAGATATATATACTTAATATTCTTCAACCCATGAAGATTTTTATATTTTATATTCGTGTAAGTAACTTCGACTTTGTGTGGTCAATAATAAGAATAAATACATAATTTGATGTGTGATTTATCATGTGAAATGATCAAATTTCACTATTTAGCAAGATTTAAACATAACCTGATTTTTATTTCATTTAAAATTTTAATTTTATAAACGCCGAATAGATTTTGTATTTGAATTCAATGGTGCGGCACCCCAAACAGTTATTATTTAGCTTCGCGTACAAACGGTAACATATTACAAATTCTACTTTGATAAAGAAAATAACAAAATGGTCTTTATTTAACTGGGATTAAAATCATAAAAACAATACAAAAATAATTACGTAACAATATCTGGACATAGCCATGATATGTCCAGATACTCAATAATATTTAAAAAAATTGATAAATTGATAGTTTTAGAAGACCTATTAATAAAAATTATACATCATACTCATGTTTTAGAGATTCGTAAACGCCCAAATCATGGTGATTAAAATGCCATTGCAATAGACTTCAGTTTCATAAGACGAAGAATATAATATTCTGTTAATTGCCCATAGGTTAGCGACACTAAAATTTGAATATTTTATCGTAATAATATAGAGCAACAACTTCAAGGTCGTTTCATTAAAAAACTATAAAACCAGTCTTCTCGTTATAAACTGGTAGGCACCTACGCCCAGTCGTATAATGATTACTTTACATAACCTATGAAAAATTAAAAAAAAATAATATTGACTCTGCTCCAGCTTGTTGATAAATAATAATAACTTTTGAAAAAGATTAAAGAAAAGAGTCAACCTCAAAGTATAAAAAGGTAATTTAAATAATAAATGAGTCTACTGTAAATAAAAAATACTGCTTTGCATATCTCGTTTTAAATTTAATAATGAATTCAAAAACACTTAATTCTTCGATTGAGATTATTATTTACAAGAGTTTTAGCGATCACCTCACGTGTTGTAAACTACTTGTTGTAAAACTATTCCCCTGGCTGAAAACTAATAAACGTTAAAAATTAAAATAGTACTACTTCAACATTCACTAATATCGTTCCATGAACGGCGGCGGTGTAGGAGTGAAACAAAGGAAAAAATAACGCGTCGAATCCATCATCTTTTCCTTATGGAGGAGCTGCTATTTAAGATTATGAGGACGCACTAAATTTACTTGTACGGAGTGGTGATACAGAAGGTTTATGTTAAGTTCGTCGCATAAACGGCTCAAACCCGACAACAAAATTAAATCTCTTGTCTTGAGGTAACCTTCCTACCCTGTTTTCTAATCGAAAAAAGAAAATGTAATAATATTTTATTGGAGGTTTGCAAATAGCCTTATATTCTTAAGATAAACTAAACAAACAGAGCAATAAATATGTATATATTTATTTATTTATAACTTATAATGAGGAATTTTTAAAACTAAAAAAGAATTAATACATAAAATACTTGAGATATGTTACCTACACAAGTGAAAAATCCGCCTCCTTAAACTCCGCCATCGTCCAGAGACATAACACTTTGAATGGATTTCCATTATTAAAGGTAATTTATTTAAAGTCACTACTATCACGTACAATTCCCATGACCCACATAACGTGACAATCTAATAAGTAGCCTTCATTTTGATGATCAAAATAATAAAACAAATTATCAAGTTAATTGATTTTGTTTAGAACCTTATAAATAAGTAAGGGACTTATTAAGGTTCTGCTTTAAGTTCAGTGTCTTAGTATGACATCGAAAAAACAATACATGCCTATAAACTTATCAGTAACAAAACTTAGTAAGTTATTCACTAATACTTATATTATATTTGTATCTGTTTTGATCTTTTTCTATTTTAATCTATCTAGCAATAATTTTCATTAACACCGTGTTTCAATATGAACTAATAGAAGTATCTAGCAGTGGCACAAATTTTTTTGTTAAAATAATAAAGATCAGCCAGTATTTAATATATTATTAACAAATATTTTTTCACTAAAATGTGTTTGGTTTCTAATATGTTTTTTCCTACATTGTTGTAGTCAATCATAAGATTCAGCACCACTTAGATTCAATTACGTTGTATGACCCAGGGTCACTGGTCAAGTACGCGTGAACCCTAATCTAATTTTTGCCCAGACGGACAAACGTTTTCATTGTTTGTTGGTTCAATCATAGTTATTATTCGAAATAAAATACATCACCTAGAAGTAATAATAATTTGATATAAGAATAATGTATTTTTGTCATTTTTTAATGGAAACAATCTTTACTATGCCTTCTCGGGGGCCACTCGTGAGTATGTGGTAAATACTAATAAGCGAATTAGGTAACCTTCTAAATGTTACGATAATTCAGTAAAGATTATCCAACGATATTTCGATAGATGCATGTATTCAATGAACGGTAAACTTCACACTTCTATAATAATAATTATGACACAACTCTATCGTGGCAATGCTGACCGCATTTATTTGACGATTGCGCTTTTACACAAATTAGGCGCGTTACCATTAAGAAATCTTCCTGCAGTCCAGATGTACAGAAAGAAAAAGTACTTTCAATGGTCACTTTGAATTTAAAATAAAGTATACGATGAACTTAGTTCAAACTTATATTATTGTTTTTCTATCGTTTGTTTCCTATTAAAATACTGCAGCTGATGTCTCAAAGCTATACTTGACGATACAAAGCAACGTAACTAACAGCAATTTGTATTTCCAATTCTAAAAATAACGCCAATTACCTTTAAGTGCACTAATCACAAGAAGCCGACTAAATTCAAGAAGGATTAAAGATCTCCTTTTTCACATCAATGTCTACAGCTAACTCACTTTTCAATATGTATGGCTAAACATACTTTAACAAGTGAATCCAGTAATTTATTAATCTTTAACCTATTAGTATCAATGTCTTAACTTTAAGGATGCTTGATTTTACGGATGAGAGAGGCTGGAGATGTCCGTGGGTGGAAGACCGCTTTTGCCAACAGTTCCATAAAAGAAAAATTACAATTACGATATTGAAACCTTACCTTGTCAAATCATGTGATGATTTTAAATCGAAAAGTATTGTACTCTTAAATTAGGTGTAGTCGATTGTTCCTCAAATTGTGTAATGAACACGTAATTCACAAATCTTTTTCTGTAATCTAAAATCTTAACTTTGCATAGTATTCGTGTATATATACATATATATATATATAAGTAGGCAATTTTTCATAAATCGATAATCATCATCAGACAGTTGATTTACCAAAAAGTCTACAGATTATATTCAGTCTGAATGTTAATAATAATATTTACAATAAACAATATTTTTAATTGGTTCTTCATTTAGTTACTTTGAAACCACAACACAAATCTTTCAACGGCAGCTTACTTAGAAATGGGTCTGTTTAACAATGGAACAAAGTATGACTACAGCCTTTGGATAAATTGTGTTACTATTCGGTAAACTAAGATACCAATATGGAAAAATAATAGGCTTTAAATTTATTTTGGAATTACAGGGGGATACCAATCTCTCCTGACTGCTCTTACCTCCCTTATCTCTCCTACTCCAATGAAGAGCGCCGGACAAATAGATTACCGCTCTACAACATGGATACCAACTCCGAAATAAAAATAAACTTCATATTATGCATTTAAAATTAGTTTTTTTATATTTTATTTTTTTAAATTTTCTTATATGTTTGTGCTGCTAACTAAAAGTCTGGATAAATAACTATACATTTTGTAAATAATTCCCTACATGAATATCAGTCGTATTGTATCTTATAAGACCGGTCTCAATGACGTAATTTGTAAGAAGAACTTGGGTCAACCAGTGAAGCAAGTGGCGTTAAATTTGCATTGATTTTTTATATTCTTACAACAACACGTGACGTGGTATAAACAATGTATCAGAAGCGAGAAAAAAAATTATCTGCTGTCAAACATTGATAGAGATAAAATACTAGTGGTTTCTCAGTATAACGTACTTGAGACATTATAACTTAACCTCTTACCAGTTTTACTATCCCAAAGCGTTATCCCAATTATTTCACTTTATGAATGGCTAACTCAGTATTAACCAGAATTTAGTGTGTTTAGCCTTTAGTTAAATACAGGTTGGGAGGCGCGTTCGAAGTTCGAATAATGATTTCACTAACATGGATTTGCTCAAAAGCTTTGTCTCGATTCCCGAAAAAACGGTAATTAAAAATTAAAGTAAGAATGTTTATGTAAAGTGAGTAATAAAATTATTATGATAGTAGCTAACATTATAGACAGACATACTATATATACCTCTTCGCATTCTTCAATAATAAAGGTTGCTCAACATTCAAAACAACATGACATTTCAGTTCCTTCATAGATTGACAGCGCTAAGCGCGGCCAAGTTCAATTTAAGATATAATACTAAATTATTTACAAATATATTATACTATGTAACTATTTTGCTCATAGCTTTATCTATACAAAACAAATAAGATAAATATATATAATATCCATCTGAAATCATAAAGCATTCTAGCATACTACCATACATTATTAAAAAATATACATTATTTTGTTTTTGTAAGCGTAGCTAAAACTAATAAAGCACATCTAACATTTTACGAATTGTTGAATGTTAGATGTTGAGAAATATAAAAACAATTAAAGAATAATATGTATAACTCAAATAACGGAGGCCACTTAGTGAACCTAACATAGCTGAAGCAAATATTTAATTATTATTAAGGCTAGCTTTTTAAATGTTTGTTTTTTTTAATTTTCTTATCTCATATCTAAAATACTTCAGTGGTAAATAATCTATATGAATTTTGTGTCTACGGTGATTTAAAAGGAGTATATCACTCGTATCAGCTTATTTTATACTACGGATATGTTGATTATCAAATGAATTAGTAATATAAAGATGCATTTGTCTCAGGGATTAATTTAACTAAAAGGAAATTATTATTGATTGAGACATACTTACAACTTAATACGCAAATATTTAAAAAAACAAAACATGAATGCGCGTGAGTAACTTGTGTCAGCAGTTTTGTTTGTTACTTATTTCTGTTCGACTGTCAATGACTACATTGCATATTAAAATTAAAAACCATACGTATAACAATTATAAAATATGTAATATTAGTATTTTAGTTAGTGACGCTGATGGAGCAACCCCTTAATGGATTGATTCGCTTATAAACTTGTCCAATTCACATAAACTGTTTGAATTATTGCAAAACTTAATAATGATAACTAAAAACTTAGAAAAAAACTAACAAGCATTACTACTCCTTCGCCAAATAGCCAATTTAATACATTTATAATAATTCATGCACAAACCAAGACATAGTGTCGAGAGATAAAATTTAAATAAAGACGGAAGAGATATTACAAATTAATATAATATATTCCTTTTGGTTATTTTTATTTGCACGTACATAAATATTTGAAAGTTCGCCCGATACAATTAATTCAACCATGTCACGTGAGAACCATGAAACGGATCAACACTTTCTACATTTTATTTCACATTTTTATCTTGATATGTTAATCAAGTGTGAAGGAATTTGAACAATTGATTTCTTCGTCAGATGATAAGCGAGTAGGTACTCTCAGACTTTGAAGATGGATGTGTGCACAAATATATAATTATAAAGATTTAAAAAATTAGTAACATCTTTTCTGAATATAACTGATAAATAAAAATTCGTTGTTAAAATTAAATATGAAAATAGGACATTTTGAAAACATTCATTTCACATTTTAATAATATAAAAATATGTCTCGTTAGATGTAAAATTTCTCGAAATTATCACAAGAAAGTTGTGGGGTCAGGCGAACGTGTCATATTAAATGGTATATTGAACTTCCTTTATTACGAAGTGTAAATATCATATTGTATTTACAAGATAAATTTCACAATTCTCTTATCGGCGTACCAATTATCATTCTCATGAAACTACAATGATTTAAATGTACAGAAAATAAAAATACCTTTATTTAAACTATCTTTGTGTATTAAATTAGGAATTTTTTTGATACGAAACAGTTTTTTTATATTTTATATACTTTATTTAAAGGAAACGATGATTATATAAAATATATATTTATACAATTTCAAAAATAAACTTTCTGTTCTTACTAAAAGATTTTTGAAGTCTTTTATTGTCAGCATCTCAATGTTTATACTTTCAATCGTAATGTTTGATATCTTGTTATACTTTCTTTTTTAAATTATGTCGTAACTCGTAAGATAATTTCATAAAGCATACAGTATGATAAAGGTACGCAGTGTAACAATAACTCTATATATTTTTAAATTACAAAATAACAGAACTAGGTTGATTTTACGTAAATATTAATTGCTATTGCATTTTACGACTCATTTACTATAATAAAATCATATTGCAGTAATGCCTTTATTCTATATTGGAAATATTGTCATATCATATGAATCTACCAACATATAAATAAAAAATTGTCTTCTAAGTCGTTTTTTTTTAATATTTTAAACAGTAATAGAACAATGTAAAAGTTTTTGGTTTTTATAGAATGTTGGCTGTCTCATGTTGTAGATGTAATAATTTTATTATACAACACTTAGGTTTAGCTAATTGAACGATTTATTTTAAAACGTACAAAAACTTGTAAAAATATTTACGAAGAACCAATTCCTACATTTGTTTTCAAAAATTCCATCCTTATATTGATAAATTTGTTTACGCAGTTCTATTCTTATTTCTCGGTATTATCTTAATGACGAAATGAAGTCGTTAAACAGTTATTATATGTACTAAGAGAACCATAGTGGCTCTTCCACTATGGTTCTATGTATAACAATAAAGCTTCTACTTTATATAGCATACATTACTTTATTTGCTAGTCATTCATAATAATTCTTATATTTACCGAAAATCAAACCCGTGATCACCTTCACCCGTCGTCAACTTTGTTTTTATTTTGAGCAACGAAGCAGCCATTATATTTATTATAATGTGATTAATCGTACATATTGTCTCAAGTATACTATATGCCTTTACGAGCAAATTTAGTGTGTCTATGGAAAAATAATATATTGAATAGATATATATTATGTTTTAAAGTACTAACTTGATTGAAATGTATGCGGCATAAGTGATGAATCTACTAAATTTTACATTATTACGTTACACATGCCATTTTAATACGAATTTGCTTTTTCATGTTCAATGTGTAATATACAACATTTTGTATTAATAAAAAAAAGTTTATATGGTTCTGTCTTTTCAATTATATCTTACCATACACGAGTACATATAATATATTAGTGAAACGTTTGCATTTTTGTTTAAATACACGCGTCCATTGTCCAAGCATAATGGCTGATAGTAACAATAGGAAAACAATAAAGAGTTAATATTTTATATTCAATTCAGCATGCAGGTCTAATATATATTTTATATATATAAGCAAAAAATTTTCGAATTTATCTTGATATTCCAACAACGAATTATTCTGACACTCATCTGCAGCGTCAATATAATTTATTCAGCTGATTCTGTGTTTATTTTTGAAATACGTAATTTTTAAGCAAAAAACGAAAGACTTGTGTTAATAAGCGGTCCGATACTATCAACTGCAAACTCGAGTGCTGATCAATTATCGGATGGTGTGTTAATTGGCATTTTATTAAATGTCACTGTTTTATAACTAATATTTAAAAGCAAACTTTCATTTGAATCATTGACAGCACTGAAAATTTAAACACTTTCTTTTTATGTTCTGAGTTCGCTAATTAATTCATTTAGGAGTTTCGCTAATTGTATTATTACTCTAATGAATTAATTTTATAATTATTTAAAATAATTCAAATTTAAACCGGGGCTTTTCTAGATCTCCGGCTGAAATTAAAGTACTATTCCTAATACTGCATAAAACAGAATGTAATTGAAATTTCGTACTTAAAAATGGACCTAAAATGTGTCACATGAACCACCATCGTGAGATCATCGTTTATTTGCTGTTTGACCATTTTACCATCCGCTAAGATTATTTAAAATCATTAAAAAATCTAATTTTATGTGTATAATATACTGTACATATTGTACAAGAAACCTTTATAAATTTTTGTTGTTTTAAATTGGCACCATTTGATTGCAAATTGATTTAATTGGCTAAAACTAAGCGTGACGTCACAGGCAGGTATCATCGAAGTATTTGGCTAAAGCCTGTGACACAAGTAACGCAACGCGATGTTAACAGATTAATTGTGTTCGTATTGTTAAAACTAAGTCTAGATTTTCCTGATCTTTATTAACAAGCTTTGATTTAAAATATTAAAGATGGAATCAACTGAATGACATAAATGATATAAGATATGTGGCAAAATTAATTTTAAATCTAAAGGCCTTGTTGGTATCTGCTCTTTAAGCAATTCAATGCTAATGTATAAGGAACTTAAGCATTATAAGCCATAATAATATCCGAGTTGCTTACTCTTTGTAATGTCTCTCTTTTTAGATATGTAGGTGAAAAAGTTTCAACACAATTCTCATGTTTCATTTAAAGTAGGCAGATACTCAAATGTCAAGGCTCTAATACATTAACACCAAACCTATCATTTAATTAAAAAATCGTCGTTTATTTTAAATGAATTATTGTTAATTATCTTGTCGGTAATGGACTCTAGATCGTCCAATTTACGCTTCATCATAACAAACAACACTATTGTAAGTAGCATTGTCTTGTCCATTGTTCATTTGATGATCATAGGAAAATTCTTGGACTCGAGTGACGTCACGTACCTGAGTCCTGAGCATTTTGCAGGTGATGGATGTGGTGCAGGTGCGCATAGTAGTGGTGGTGGTGCAAGATACATTCGAGATCGGTGCAGTTTAACATTGTCTCGGGGCACGGGGCACCGGCTACGCCGGCGGCTCAACCACGCTCGCTGCACACTTTCACAAAACTATTCCACACTGGCACTCGATTCCGTTTCGTTGTCACATCACGTTATCTCCTTGGACACTAATACAGGACTAGCGAACATGGGATCAAACGGCACCGATGTATGTCAGACACGAGCAAATCTTTGCATCACATTAATTATCTCTATACTTTCTCATGCACGATCACGTGTTTTCTTGAGACATCACTGTTTGTAATTGCCCGCGCTCGCGGTGACGGAGAATCGATAACAGCAATCGATGGATGCGCGGGCGCCCGATGCATCGAGTGGTACGCTCAACAGCCGTGGCGCGCGAGTTCACACTGAGCGCGATTGTCTTGCGATTTCCACCACTCCCGAGCACCCGGCCTCGCCTCGGAGTCTCGGATGTGATATCTAGACACCTATTGCCCTGCGGAGAGCATGCCGTTCAATGCCCGAAGCTCATTATCGTCACATGGAAGTAGTTATCTCGACACACGCGTCCTAATCAGCTTGCCCTCGAAACACAATAAGTTAAATTGATCCTAACTGAACAAGGCAGCGATACATAGAATCGAATTCTTTATACCGTGTTTGCATAATTATGAAATGACGTGAACGACGCCGTTGTGTTGATAACAATACAGATGTTTGTATTAATTGCACAGCCATTTTACTCTTTGCGGAAAAAATGTGTAAGTATCCGCAGTATTGTCCCAAGGTTGGAGGACTTGATTGCCGTGAGTGGCCTGACGAACTTTCGAGCATACACGATATCATACCCTGATGTAGATACGGTGCCGAGTAAATAACACCACGTGAAATGAATAACAATCAAAGCTCACATTGCTCAGGTCATAAATAACGACAGGTGAAATCGCTCAGCGTTAGATTAACACAAAGTCGCAGTTTTGATACAATGCAACACAATTCTATCGCGCTTCGTCACGAGTTGTCTGCTTTCATTTAGAGATAATTTCTATTGCAATAAAGAATGGCTATCTCAGAAATAATTACTCTTATAATGACTATACTCTGCTACAGCGTAAACATATTAGTATTTTTGATTGCAAATTATATCCCGAATTAAAATGTTTACTCACTAATTGAAATATCTACCCACCATAACGGTATTTGTCGAAACCGCTCTATGATGTTTACAAATCATCTTCGGATATTTACAATTGAATATAAATACAATTTGCTTAATGATTCCACAAACAATCTATCATCTAAAATCTAAGTAAAGCAAATCATAAAGTATACGTATACGATAAAGTCTCATGTTTAAAATATTGGGTAAAATAAATCTTCGGTGGTAAATGCCTTTGAAACTCTGCTTCCAGGAATATTACTTTAGCTTTAGGACACTTTAGCTTTTTACAAACATTTATTTTAAGTGTAATATAAAATTTGTAATAATTTCCTATACTAATAGAAATACAGACGACGAAAATAAGATACATTGTGAACAATTTATCCCTATAAAGCGAGCTGTACCTATTCTTCACGGTTTAATTTTAGATCTGAACCTACACTTAACTCCCCTTTCCGTACAATGAGAGGGAACTCTACGTAACTATAATCTTAGATGGGCGTATGTTTTTATAATTATGTTTATATTTCCTTGACTGAAAAATTTGGAAAATATATTTTCTTTGAATACATCATAAATTGAGTACTTTTTATGAGGTACCTAATGTAGTATTTAAAATTTTGTTGGAACAATTACCAGTTTATGTTTTTGGAATATTACTCATCTAAAAAGTAAAAATAAAAGTACTGGTATTTTATTGGCGTTAATAAGTGATAATATATGTGATTCTATACGAATAAAGACTTCTCGTTTTTAAACTAAGCACTTCCGATATTTTTTATTCACTTGCACCAAGCGTAGGTAAATAAAAATATAATAAAAGGTAGATGTATTTTTACTGGCGGTCACATTTTGACGACATTGTTTCTGCTATTGTATAATTGAACAAAGTAAAAACAAAATATTTTTGTATCGTCTGGTTTGCCATGAGATCCTTTTATATTATTTGAATACATTAGTAAATAAACATCTGATGTTTTTTTTGTGGAAACGGTGGCAAACGAGCAGGAGGCTCACCTAGGAATGCGGCCTTTCACCCATGGACACCCGCAGCCCTTCCAGAGCCGTGGGTGCGTTGTCGGCCTTTAATGGATAGGTACCCTCTTTTTTGAAGGTCTCCGAGTGGTGTTGGTTTGGTAATACCTCTGCTATTAACTGGTTCCCCGCACCACGGGGAAAGAAATGCCTGAAAAAAAGGTTCAATAATGAAACGACGTCGAGGCGATACGGATGAAACCCTGCATTCTGGCTCGATGGTCGATGGTGAAATGCGGCAGCAGGTATTAATCCAAACAGCTCCTCTTAACATTCCCCGTGATAAATGCGATAAAAGATGCTGAGTGAACCAACATCTCTACGCAACGTCAAAGACTCAAGCTAATCGGAAAGGATGTGGTCGTCAACAATTCGAGCCGAATTTGCGCTTTATAGAGTTGCACGCGATGGCCAGAAGTGAAGTACTGCTTCGCCTTATTGAGCACTTCTAGCTTTATTGATGTTTAAAAATAAATAAAACTTTTTAGCGTTACGCAACATATATTTGTATGAAACTTATTCTTAGTATTAAAATAGTTTAATGTTTTCACAGTACTTTAATTTTTTTATTCATAATTACTAGTTTTACTTAAATTTATAAAATTTTTATAAAACATTAGCATAAGACAAGTATGAGGAAACAAACTTTTCCGTTTGGGAGGATGTTTTTGTCCTTATTCGACCTCAAGCGGGGTTACAAAGTGCAAGGAGCCGTGATAATAACGGAAGAAATATATTACGGGAAAGACCGATTTCCTTCATTTTCAACTTGTGACACAATACTATCCTTTTTTCAAAATATCACTTAATAATTTCGGGTTTAAAACTCAACCGATACACAGAATTGTAGTTAAATATTAAGTATTCTTATTTAACATAACAAATTTACGAATTCTTTACTTATCATTGAAGATATGCGTTGGTACTTTAAAAGGAATTGTATATTTCCTGTTTTAAAAACTCCATGCCTATTTGCGTTTTACATTTAAATATATTACTATGTTCTAGTCTATCAATATCGATCAATGAATGATCCACTCATTTAAACTTCATTTTTTCGACTTTTCGTTTACTTACATATCCATTAAACATTGTTAATCATACATAAAATAAGAATTAGTTTTTAAACAATGTGGTGCTTTATAGTAATTACGTATGGACCCTGAGATTAATACCTTCTTCAGTTTTCTACCTCTATGCAGGTGCATTAGTTATGTTTCAATTAATTCTCTTTTGAACGAAGCAGCGGGCAAGGGGGTCGTTACACTCGGCTCGAACAAGGCTGTGGTGCAGCCTAGAAGCGGTTTTAGGCCTGGCATGAACATACTTGAAGTAATCGTGCGTTGAATCTCAATACCTTCGAACCCGGATAAACCATGGATCAACGCGTGCGGATGACATTTCTTTCATATAACCACAATTTTATAGCCCATTTCGAATCTAACACTTGAAAAAAAAATATTTACATAATCGTTTTGATAAACAGTTACTAAAAACACTAGTATTGAAAAAACTAAAATAAATTCAGTGAAAATAAAATGTTAATTTTCGTGTAATAGACAATTTTTGTTGAACAATGACTAAATCAAAGCTAGACACTGTATGATCTTCGATTTTATGTTGCTTTATAGCGTAAAATCTTGTTTCATATCACAATAATTAAAGTATAATTTGTTTTATTTGTGAGACAATTTGTAACTTTCAATGACGGAACAATATAGGGAAAAGACGTGACTTGGTCTCAGATTATGCTAATTACATTGGTCAGTCAATGACAGAGCAATGATCTTTACATTCAGTAGTGATAAGTACTACTATACAAGTAGATGTCCAAAATTGATCGAATAGCTTTAAGTAACTATGGAAAACTATCGTAATAAGACATGTGTAAAATTTACTAAAAATTGTTTTTTTTTTAGTTTTTTAGCAATATCTAAATAGCTATTCGATGGATTTCATAAATGATTTAACTGTTGGAAAGCTGGCTTTTTTATGAGAGTCTATTGTAGCTAAATAATTAATAAAACTAAGAGTAATAGCAACTTAAATATAATAATTCCCTAAATAAATGATTTCTTATTTTGTATTTTTAATTCTTTGAAACCTGTAGTGCGTGTTTCGTCATAATCGCCGCTTTTGGTCGACATCTGCCGATTCTCAGAGAAAATGCTTCAGTGTACACAGAACTTCACGAAATGCCACTTTTTAGGACTACTGGGAAATATTAGTGATCAAAAATTAAATCGCCCAGATATACTACCCTTTTTATAAGTATTAATATCTAATTATATGATTTCATTAATTACTCGGTCTACTTAGCATTGCTTTATATAAAAAGGTTATATTAAAATTAAAAGATGATATATTTGTCGTAAGGTCGTATTGCCTTATTTGAAAAAGTAGTCGATTCCATGTGGATCATAGCATTCTTAGATATGGTTTAAGAAAAGGAAATTCAAAATGAAAATTGAAAACAAAGGAAATACAATACAAACTATGGCTCTTATCACGGATAACAATAAATCTGTTGGTGTGCTACTCTTATTAACTTTTACTTGGATTTTAAGATTCTTAAAAAAATTCTTTGGAATTAATAAACATATAATGGCCGCAAAAATTGTTCCTTTTAAATCGTTTACCAAAAACATATCTGTAATTGCATAATGTTTGACAATAATACAAGTAAGCCGCTGAGGCATCCTCTTCAACTTTTTACGTCTCTGGAATCACCGACACCGCGGTCATTGGAAATACGATCACAGACGTTGAGGCGATTTACAACAATCTTAAAAACAATGCAGATAAATGCTACTACAATTAAAAAGTATATATTTCTAAGGAAGTTACAGATTTGAAGCGAACTTCGTAATTATTTACTAAATAATCGAAATGACGCCGATGACGTCGGGTCTTAATAACGTTGAAAACTTTTGAGTTATTGATTGATAAACTTCGAAAGTTGTTATTGTATCTTATCGATTGTTCATGTCATATCCTCATTGAACCCCAGATCAGGGATACATTTATTTATAAGTTATCTTTATTTCAAAACAAAAACATCATTAAGTTGCATGAAATTACAATAGGTCGGGAGTACACAGCGTAGGATATCCACCCACAAGATGGACAGACGATCTTACAATGGTCGTCAGAAAACGCTGAATGCAGGCCTTCGGACATGTATGCGTGGAGGTCCAAAGGGGAATCTTATGTCTAGCAATGGACGACCTACGGCTGAGATGATGACACAATGTTCGGCATTTTCTCTGAGTGTTGATGACCGCATTATCTGAATGAATAAATGCATTGCACTACAGATGAATTGGATCTTCGGAGAAAACCATAAAAAATACAGCAGTTAGCTTGTGAGAAGAAAGTTTGCCCATAATAATATTTGGTCTTTTTAACCTCTAGTCAAGCGTGCGAGCGTTTATGGAATAACGTATAATCTATACCTCGAATCTTATTCCTCAGACATAGATATTTTATTATTTTTTTATGATAACGTAGGCAAACGAGCAGGAGACTCACCTAGGACAAGGGGACTTCCACCCATAGACACGTTTAGCTCTTGCTGGGCCGCGTCTCTAAGTCGTATTGGTTTGGGAATACCTCTGCAGTCAGCTGATTCCACAGAGTGAAAGATCGCTTGATTTATTGCAATAACTATATAATTTAATTTAACTATCACAAAAACTTTTTTACTAACAATAGGCCTACATCTACTTGAAATACATGTATAAGCTATACTTTAAATGGGATGAATAATCATGCTATCCTTAAGAACTTGTTTAATGTAATGACACGTGAACGAAACTTGGGTACAGCTCAAGGTACATAAAGGTGCTAAACACTAATTGCTTGTTCACGATGCAATCGCTTTCTATAGAAAGTTACGGAAGAAATTTATTGGCATCTAGGTTCTAAATTAAATTACAGCCACGTTGACACATAAAAGACAGAAAAAGTTTCATGCCAATATGCCACATTACATAGATATATTGTTATCATCCATATTTCCAAATACATATTTATCAAAAACTTAGATTTTATGAGAATAGTGCACGCCAATTTTGGTTCTAGAGCTTGATAGTAAGAGGATACTTCATATTTTGCACATATTGTCTAGATTTGATACAGTCAATAAAAGTTATAGTATCTAATTTAATTGTAGTAACGCTAATATGAAACCTTAATGATTAAACCAGAGATATTTTTATTATTGTAGGAATTAAAAATAATGATGATTTCAAATTTAAATTGATTCATAACTTTAAAACTAAGCGTTATTATAATGGAATAATAAGGTATTCCAAATATATATATATATTAACAGCAACCCACCTCGTTGTTTACATTAAGTACCTCACCTGTGACCCTGATCCGTACTTACATTGCTCGCTTGCAAATGCATACTTGTTATTCGTATTTTTGTTGCAACATTGTTTTTGATAAATTTGTATTAGTATATTAAGATACATTCAAGGTACCAAGTAACTATTATCGCTCGTTTATTACAAATATGGTAACCTCAAAGCTTCTTATTTTTAGGGAATAAGTAACTTAATTGAATATTTAATTGTAACAAGTCACTTGTTGAGTGTACATATTAACTAAATGACTTTACTTTTCTGTAATAATAATTTAACTGTAACTTTCTTTTACTTACCGAATTCTTTTTCAAATGGTTCAAACCCCACTCATACCATTTCACTTAATTAGCCATATAACAGTTGGTTCATATTAATATTTTTGTTTTAATATAGACAAATTATAAAGTTTGAGTCGTAATCAAATAAAACATTTAATTGTTAGGGATTCATCCGAGCTACGGTATCAAATACAATAGATATGCTCTTCAGAATACTTTTAGTAACACTAAAATATTCTAACAATGCATTTCATCGTTTTAGCTGTAATTTTATTGTTATTGTTTAGTATTATTGATAGCAAAAAGTTATTGATAAATAAATATATATAAAGCTATAAAATAATTCAAATTTATAGATATTGAAATATTTGTAAATAACAAAACATTGAACCACCGCGCCTCTATTTTATTGATGTTACATAGTAAAGACAGTATTACAAAGAGTAGCAAGAACTTTTTTAATTTGATTGTTCTTATATGAAAATATAAGGAAAATAAGATAACGAAGAACAATTACTTACAATCGCATACTTAATTAAAATAGCTGTGCTTAAGTAGCTGAGGACAGGTTTATAGAAAGGAGATTTATGTTTAAGAAGTCTTGCAGTATGTATAAATAAAATAATATACTTAGTAACGAATAATGAGCCTTAGTCAGAAAAACGAATCAAAACAGTCAATAAATCACAAGAAAACATTAAAAATGTGTTAATCAGTCATGCTTTTTTCCTATGACAATTGATAAATTCCACTTATTCCTAGCAAAATAAATGTTTTCACATGACATTGACCGAATATTGCCTGCTAAATATTATTTATTTACAAGCAACCATTTTATGCAACAATAAACATATCTAATAGACAATAAAAGGACGTTTACTTTTTTTTTAAACTTGGATAATTTGAAGAAGCGTCGTTTTATATTTTCCAAGAAATGTAGTTAACAGTTTCATTTGTAGCTATTGAAGAATTAACTGTTTATGTTTTCTCTACAAGTATTGTAAGTTTATATGCCTAGATAATTATTAGTTATCTACTTCGAACCTCTTTCTTATAAGGTAACTTGTAATTAAATCCCGTTATCCTTTACAATATTAACTTATACAATTCACAGTTAAATACGCTTATTTAAATAATATAAACTTACTTACGGGCAAAAAACTTCGCAAGCAGTCAATGACCGCTTATTTTGATTTATGTTACAAATTTTACATCTAGTCCATATCGACAATCCATCAAAAACTGTGAACATTAATAATAACTTTCAATTTATGTTTAGTATAAATTTAATTTTAATTATTAGTAAGCGCGCTTATTGGTGTATAAATTACACGTATGAACGTAGTTCATTAATATATAGTATGTAACATCCTTTCAAATCATGTCAGATTTATTACGAAAAAAATCGCGTTTTCGGTACATACTCGTACATTTATGAGCTAAATAACAATCGAAGACAATACATAATTTACATGTAATGAAGTCGAACTTAACCTTCTTATGTGTTGGCGTTTTTAAACTAACAGTTCATCATCATCATCATCTCAGCCGTGGGACTCCACTGCTGGACATAGGTATCCACTTTGGACTGTAGCTGATATATAAAAAGAGAGGAGTTCGTGTGTTATGATAGCTAATTATTTAATCCCACATAAATCTCCATCCAATTTAGCAAGGAATCTTATGCGTACATAACATACCAGCATTATAATTAAATACATAATACCAACCATCACCAAAATTTATAACATTTAACAAAAAATTACGTGCAAAAAAATAAGAATAGAAATAAAAATAATATTTACTTTAACCGTGGAACCGCTGTCCTGACACACTAATTAGGCAATCTCGTCCAAAGTGATACCACGGGATAACAGAATATCATTGGGAAACAGTACTTGTTACTGTATTTCGACGGGTGAATGAGGATATCAGAGGCCTTTGAAGTTATACCACTTAGGCATGATAAAAAGCCGGCAACACAACCAAAGTCCGGAGTGTGTCGCAGTGTCACGTGGGCTGCGGTGATCTCTTACCATAAAGAAGATACAACTGCTCCTTTATTCACTATACCATAAAACAAATAATCATTACAAACTCATTATAATCCGTATTCAAAACACGAGGAAGCCAAATTAGATTAATATTAATAATTTTATAAGAGTGAGAGCCTCGTAGCTTACTGGTTCTAAAAGTCTACAGTGAAGTGAGAGACATCGGGTTTGAATCCCGGTCCGGTCATTTATAATTTATTCGGTCTCTGGAAGTACTTGACAGTAGCCGGACCAGTATCTTATTTCTAGCGCACCCGTGGGAGAGCCCAATTAATTGATGTTTGGCCGGCCTAATTTGATGCACAAATTAGGCCGGCTCGTCCGTCGCTTAAGCGGCGTAAAAAGCCGGCAACACATTGGGAAACGGTACTTGGACTGTTTCACTGATTGAATGAGGATGTAAGAGACTTTTGAAGTTATACCACTTAAGCATGAGAAAAAGCCGGCAACACATCCAATGCGCAGACTTTAGCGCCGTTGTCCATGGGCGGTGGTGTTCTCTTTCCATATAGGACATCCACCTGCTCCGTGGTCCGCTATACCAAAAAAAATATTTAAAATATTATTAACCAAATTAAACTTTTATATTCACATTTAACACTGTGCGTTTTCTATGCCACACTAAAGAAAAACAGGTATAAACTAAAAAACAGTTACATATTGAAAGCAGTAAAGATCAGGCGAAACTAGGTCACCGGTGGATTGCCTTCGAGAACGTCGCGTACGATCTAATTACCTATATTATTGTGTTGCTATCATTGATGGTATAAATGAAATCCTTATTAATTGCAAATTTCAGCAGTCAACTAATAAATTCTTGATGCATACAAACAAAAACAAATTATTTGACAGTGTATAATATCAACTCGAGATTGCCACGAAACAAAAGATCTCTATTTTATTTTATTCAATATTAACAGCAGAATACGATTACTCGTATAAACTTTAAAAACTAAACAAATTCACTTTACGTGAAAACCTCTCTGCTTTTCCTTAGAGTCAGCTTAAATTTCCTCATAGATACGTAACCAATTCTAGTCACTGATGGCCCCAAAATCTCAAAAAGCCTATTTTTATTTATTCAATCTCCATCAGGGAACCGCCCATTCTCATAAAAAATGTTCCAAGATATTAACGATGACCTCAACATAGATCAATTACATATTATGATGTTGCTTCACAGCGTCACATGACCGGCTCTCAAGTGACAGTTTGACCCAACCCCTTTTATCTCGATAAAGGATGTTCGTTACTTATTGCTAAATTACCGCTAACAATAAGGGGCAAACATTGGGTTAGATATTAAGGTCCACTGTTCTCTTTGATCGCTGTTATTTATATTGAAGTTTCATTTAGAAGTGTTTATAGATACAGATAAGATATGTATTTACTTTTCTGTCGACGCTAATATCCTGTATTAACGATTTTGTGATAGGGAAAGCACTGCATGCCGACGACTGCGTTGTTGAAATAATTATGTTTTAAAAAAATTATATAATAGCAAAAAGACGCCATTAGAAGTACGTATATTAGAAATTAGTGTGTTCAGACTCGCGCACATGTTATCATCATCATCAGGTAATGCTAAAAAATCTTGATTTGCACATATTTTGGTATATATTTATTATTTATCTACAAGGATAATATAAATGAA
>JAAAKR030353787.1:0-19240 GCA_010014985.3 Delias pasithoe
TTCTAGGGCCAGCACTTGGACGTTGTTTGCTTCAATCGATACAACGGCTGGTACGCCAATACGGGGTCGTTGCTGAACATCGCCTCGTACGTCACCGATGAAGCTACAGCCTGGCATCGTCGGTATAACAAACCTATCATCATGACTGAATACGGGGCCGACACCATTGCTGGCCTACACTTGGTACGTATCGTGATGGTGGCGCTATATCTTAGTTTTTTTGGAGTACGCTGTAAAGATTGCTCTGGCCAACAGTGAGTAGCCGTTTAAAAAATCGTTCACTCCCAGAACAGTAGCAAAGAGTTCCCATTATTGAGTCCTACTTTTTTCCATCCATCCGCTGTGGGGTATAACATGATTAAACTTTTAGATGCCAGAATACGTCTGGTCTGAGGAGTACCAGGTAGCGTTGATGTCGGAACATTTCAAGGCGTTCGATCGTCTGCGTCGCGTTGGCTTTTTCGCTGGTGAATTCATTTGGAATTTCGCCGACTTTAAAACAACACAAAGTATGTATTATAATTAGGAAACCTGTTAATTATTTCCCCTTGACAAATCATATTATACAGACTGGAAAATATCTTTTTTTCGTGAATTGTTTATGTTATATATGATAGTACATTATAGTTTTGTTATTTTAGCGATAACAAGAGTGGGCGGCAACAAAAAGGGTATTTTCACGCGGTCCAGACAACCGAAGGCGTCTGCGCATCATCTTCGCGCAAGGTACCACTCTCTGGCCGCAGCGGAGTCGGGGGCACCGCCACCAGATATTGCCTACTATATTAGTGACCACAAACCACCGACCCACGAGGAGTTGTAGACCAAATAGTAGACTTTTAATAACGTTTAACAATGCCTCTTTACATAAATGTATACGTCTTAAAAGTTTGTTTTTGTGAGATAGAAAATTGTATTTAAACAATCATTTATGAAGGAAAAATAACTCACTCGGCATACGAATCTGATAATTATAGTTATACTTATACTTTTTGAGTTTTTATGACTATACAGGAGATCTTGATGCACGTAATAAAGAAAAATAAAATGAAATATATATATTTGATAGGTAGACAGAATATCAATAATATTTTTGTAATAATAAAACTGCCATTTAGAGTATTCTCTGTCTAAATATAAATAACCTTACTTTATACCTGAATATTTCAACTTTGAGACAAGTATTACTTTGTAACTGCGCATTTTATTCAGGACATTAGCGCCCTAGTATATATAAGAAACTCGTCTGCGCATAGAAGTTAATCAATGACATGATGAAATTACAATTATGTAGCGTGTAAGTAGAGTCAGATGAATTCTAAGTTGTTAGCGTTTTAATCGGATCTGTTTCCCTAAAAAGTATTTAGCGAAAACGATCTGGTAACGTTAATATATATTAGGTACGTACTTTTGTTATTTGTTGTTCATTGACTGCCTTGTAGTTATCAAGAGTTGTGTCCAGCAATCAGTTGTTGATCAAAGTTTGTGCTGAAAAGTACAAATTAGGAATGCATTTATCTATGTAATTTGTTTACTTCTTTCTCGGATCTTAAAGCGGTGCTTGTATGGAAATGTATTTCAATCATAATCAGTACATAGGAAACATTTTCATTTACACTCCTATCAAAGTGGAACCAATTAATTTATAAGGCCAGTGTCGATAATGCTAATAAGACTGCATCCGATCCATTACCTAGTTTTAAGCTGGCCCTTTAAAAACAAGAAGATAACCGTTTTGTAACTATTTTATTATACATTTAAAATAATAGCTACCTGTACACGTAACTTTAGTTCGTTTGTATTAAATATTCATAAATATACAATTTACAACTTAGTAAGTGTTGACCCACCTGTTACTTTATTATAATGACTGGGTTTTAATAAAAATATTTTAATCAAACAAATATAAGTATTCTATACTGTAACAGCTATTTACTAAGCCCCGTGAGATCTTTAACATCGATTTTTTAAACAATATGACAACTTTTACACATCTTTTCTTCAGGATTTCAATGGAAAAATCGATTGGCATACCGTATGAAGCGAATTTATCTTAAACTGTTAGTATATGAAGCATTTTAAACAAGGCCAGTATGGGACCGACAGTTACGAACAGTTCAAAATTTTAACATTCAATGCAGTGACATCTGTCCGTCCGCTTATCCGTCCCTTTATTGTAAACAACAATTTTCTAGTTTCTATTTCAATTGTTTCCATTTTTCACCTAGACATAGTTTCTACTGTACCTTGAGTGTAGATGTTTGTAGTACGTATATATGTAGTTTAAGTAACTTAGAAATAAAGAGTATGATAATAAATCTTTTTTTTTCAGCCCTCTAATACGTATTTGATTAATAGATGAAACTATCAAAACATCACTTTCAAAACAATCGAGCAGTTCATCAGTTGTTATCAAATATTTATTTTTCATAATCTTTATACGAAGTACCGCGATACGGCATTGTTATAGCGGTTTAGAAACGTAATTGAAGTAGCTAAGCTATGGCATCGGCAGCATAACGACCCAGTATGGGTCTGCAGGATTAGGAATGTACAAGAAATTTTTCCTCTAATAAACGTCTTGCATTGATAACTGTATGTATATAAAAAATGTGACCTTACCTTGGGTCTATGTGGCTTTATAACATTTATTCCGAGTAATGATACCAATCTTTTGTTTTTCAGGAACTCATAAAAAATATGAGAACGACAAAGCGGTGAGTATAGAATAGTACAATATTAACATAATTATTGTTTGTAGTATAAAATTTGCTGTTTGTATTGAATTGATCAAAGCGCCATCTATTGTACGTCAAGGATCGAGACTCGAGTGTAAAACTAGGTAGCGGTTCGATCATTTACAGTTCCATAACACCGTCAATAGATGTCTCTGCTGTCCAACGCAAGTTTCTAAAACACGCTATCGTTGTACTTTCGCTTAGGTATATATAGTTTGCCCACGTTTGTAACGGTATCGCTTCTCGGCCTTTTGGCTAAGATCAAAGTGTAGTATCTGTTCTTTTCAGCTTAATATCTGAAAGTTCCCGCAATGCGGGACCAGTATATTAAACTGATTTTTGGAAATTGACGGGATGTTCGGGGCTCGCTCCACTCCTGTCGCGGGTCGGCCCGGCATTGCAGTGCCGCCGGGATCGGCCCACTTTAAACCCTTGACACTAAGCAGTATTATGCCCTATAACAGCTTTTCTTTGGTACTGATATATTAACATCGTATCGAAATGATAAGAAAATGTATTCTAGGGCCAGCACTTGGACGTTGTTTGCTTCAATCGATACAACGGCTGGTACGCCAATACGGGGTCGTTGCTGAAAATCATGAAGAGTGGCAACTAGATGGTAAAACTCTTTTTAGGTTTTGCAAATCTTCAAATCATCCGCCTTGTAATTGGTATATTAGCTTTAAATAATTTTTGTCGGTAATTTATCCGTAAGTGACCTGTGGCGTTGTGGTTACGACTGAAGCTCGCCATTGAAGCTTTATAAAGCATCAATGACAAGCTTTAATATTGGTCTATATTCGATCATACGTAAATCTGTGACGACTGGGTCTCCTGTTTTTCCAGACAATAATTTTTGACTGAAAATCTTCTCTAGAAAATTCTGAGGAAGGTTTTAAGAATGTTCTAAGATTCTAGATCTGGTCTACTAAGCAAGAACAAAAATAGAGCCTTCAAGCGGGGCACTTGACTCATCAAACCAATAAGTTATTCATGAATTACATGCTTTGGTATCAAAAGAACTATTAACGACTTTTCGATTGAAATCCAAAACATAATAGTAATTGTTGCATTAAAATATGAATCAATTCAACGCAAAACAAACCAACGCTAGTAACTTGACATAGTTATCTTCTTTGCAACTTAGTTTACACCTCTACGTTTTCACATTAGCCCTGCTCTTTGTAATTGGGTAAAAATTCTTCGTCTAAAGTTGGATCTTTCCAGGAATTAGTTTCTTCTATATCCATAGTGTATTTCAATTATTGAGCCTTCTAAAAGTAATAAAATATATTTTGAATCAGCACTTAAGCTAAACAAGATAGTAAACACCGCTTAAAGTAAATAAATATATTTTTTTGTCTTTTCTCAATATTTTAATTCTGGTAAATCAATAAATATTACTATACAATATACATTATACAGCTTACCTATTAATCTTTTATTAAAAGTTCTTGTATAACCTTTCAGTGATTAAACTCACATAAAAATATAATGTAATAACCACGGCATGCGAAGTACTTCAACAAGAAAAATACTCATAACAGACTAACGACTTGTGCGATGTTGAAGGACAAACCGACTACGCGCTTTTTTATGATATAGCGGACAACAGAGCAGGTGGGTCTCCTATACGGTAAAAGAACATCGCCGCCCATGGACAACCGCGCCATAGTCAGCGCATTGGTTGTGTTGCCGATTTTTTAGGCCTAGTCGGACTAGTCGGTCCAATTAATGCGTTAGAATATGCTTCAGCATTGCTCTTCCACGGGTGCGACAGTATGAAGACACTCTCCCGGCAACTGTGCAGCCCTTCCAAAGACCGAAAAAATTTTAAATTATACTATATTTGTCCGGATCGAGATTCAAAACAGATACCCCTCGGTACATGGTATGGTATATTTTGTGACCAATGGTACCACGCGCTCTTTCATAGATATAAAATGTAAAAATTTCAATTTTCGACTTGATCAGCTAAGGGCTAAAAAATATATTATATGTTTATAAACAACGTTGGAGATTCTGTCTAAAATAATCCCCGTATTCAACTGTCAGTCGACGTCGGTAAATTGTCAGTTGTCAATTCATATACAGCCGACATCAATACCACATTAAATAACAGAAACTCATTAGTTAATAGTTATTGTATGAAGATTGAAGAAACTAAAACTAACGTAATCACTAGACATTACTCCGACAATTAAAAGCTATCATTCTTGTATTATAAAAATTAAATAACTGCAAATCATGACCCTAAGCAATTGCATACAGTGCGGTGGCGTGCCAAAATATAAATGTCCAATTTGTAGAGAATCATAGTAAGTTTATAAATTACCTTAATGAATTTGAATTAAACTGAAAATATTGTTGTTTTATCATAAATTGGTTAAACTTGGTAAAAACTGGTTAGACGAAATCCTTATTTACTTTCAGCTGTTCAGTGCAGTGTTGTAAGCGGCACAAGGAAAATCCGTGTTCACCTCCACCATCTAAAACTTCAGATTGCATTGAAAAAGAAAAAACAGACTATGAATTCCCTACAGAAGACACGGTTCCAGTAGAAAAATTAAAATTATTAGGTACACAAAATTGACAGCCTTTTAAGTATACTCAATAATACAATTAATATTTTGTTTTTAATTAAAGCACTAATAGAATAGATTTAAACAAAATATTTTTTTACAGAAACATCAAGAGCACTCAAAACATGTCTAGAAAATCCACATGTAAGAGCGATTTTGGAAGAAGTGGATAGTTCATCAAATCCAGATTTATTAATGAAAAAATATATGCAAGAACCTATATTTACGGAGTTTGTTGATGCTTGTCTTAGTATTGTTGAAGATAATATGAATTTGTAATATATATAGTATATAGTTAGTATTAAGAAATAAAAATATGATAAAAATACTTAAGGTTATAACTAGAACAAAAATCATGTTCAATGGACATAAAGAGAAATAATAAAATTTAATCAAAAATACTTTATTTTATTGCTTAAACATACATAATCATAAAACATTGAAAACTATAACAATAATTTCTGCTATAAATCATTGACTGCCATTTTAAGTAATTGTTCCAACTCATCAGATTTCTTTTTACTTTCACTTAATTGCGTTTCAAGTTGAGATACAACCTTTGTGTAATTATTAATTTTGTTTATTTTTTTATCCACTGATTTTATTGTATCATCAACCTTGCTACAATCTTTATATTCAATTTGAAGACAATCATAGGAATTATTAGTATCTAATTTACGCCTCTTGCATGCTAACAACCAATCTAAATCATCTTCAGTTCTTTCAGGGGTATGTTTCAATGAAGCAATAACTTCAATGTCATAGAACCAGTTCATTTGACAATAGTTATACATAGCTGACTTATCATATATTGCATAGAGTTTATCAAAATCCTTGAATAAACTCATTTTTTCATATACCATTATATTAACTATGTCTATCAAATTATACTGTTCAAAAAACTGCATGAAATTATCACAATGTGACAATGGCATTTCTTCAGAGAAGTCATTTGGTAGCAGAGATACAACTTTACAAGCAACTGTTCCTGGGTTCCTAAACCATCCTATCTGATTACAATATTGGTGAACCTGCTCTTTCATTTGCAGCATATTATTTGGAGAAATATGTGAAGATGGCCTTAATAGTTTTAATTTTTGCAGTATACCTTTGATAGTGCTAGTGTTTTCAGAATTCCTCAAGTTATTAGGAATATATTCATATGGTTTCGGTGATGGCAAAGAGTAATCTAAATTACCCCTAAATTCTATCGGAAATGCAGGATAGTTAAACAAATCTTCATCAGTTATAATTTCAATCAATTTATCAACAGCAGTATTGTAAAATTGTACCAATTTTACTATATCTTTTGAAACATCCCGAACTCTACTGTCTGTATCTGTTTTTAATCTATACCATATTTCATTTCCAAGATATCTCTGGCAAATTGACTGCAAGTTAGCAATTTCCAGTGGTGGAGGTTGTGGGCACCTTTTAGCTAACCATTTCAGTGCACTCTTAGTACAACTATCTAGAGAATAAGAGATATTTGCAGGGTCTATTATATAAATTTTATAATCTGATATAATTTTTTTTTGCAAATATTCGGATAATTTTAATTCCAGATTATTATGTATAACAGCATTAGTTATTGGCGTAGTAATTATAGCAAGAGGGAGAATATGATAAGTGCGCTTATGTTTAAGTACACTATCTATACTCTCAATGTTGTAGTCATCTTGATTCATATAGAAAATAACGCCATTCGTACCCTCGAGAGAATCTTGGTTTACCAGTGGATTATCTTTATTTATTAAAGTTACAGATGTAGCAAATTCCATGAGGTTATTCCACGATTGTTTTCGAAGGTGAATAAGATTTTCTACCGCACTGTTCCCTTCGGATCTAAATGCATGCAATAACCACGATTGAATGTTTATCTTCTTACATAACCACTTTGCGCCGGGCGAAACAAGAGTCATTTTCCAAAAGAAACATTTATCATAGGGATAGTTAATGCGTTTCATTCGTTTTAATAATGGCGATCTAATAATATCAACAATATCATAGGACTTTGGTGGAGGAATTTCGTTAAGTTTACCATTAAATTTATAACCTCTATGAAATGCATTCATTCGATTCAATGCCGCTTTTTCAGAAAGTCGTCTTAAATATTTAGCTTCTTCCAATGGAGTTTTATCTGTTATCCAAACAGGAGTTTCCTCTAATAGTTTTCTCCTCCTTAAGTTTCGAGATGTATGTTTTTTCCAAACATTGAACCATCTTTTCATTAAATAATTAAGGTGGAAAATTTCAGCTTTCAGTTCGTATGTACATATTTCTTCTATAAGTTCCGTAACGATTTCATCAGTAATATTCTTTGAGTCTAATATAAGATTATTCAATATTTCTATTTCATCTGTTAATAGCCGACTGACAGTTTCCTTGTTGACTTCATTTATTAGTTCTTCTGAGACTACATCAGACTCCTTTTCTACCTTCTCTTTAAATATTCTCTCTAACTCTTTCGTTTTCTTATCTAGGTCTGCTTTACGTTCTTCTTCTAATCTCTTGTTTAATTCGACTCGTTTTCTCTGGTCTTCTAATTTGCGTGTGTCTTCTAGTTTCTTAAGCTCTTCTTTTCTTCGTTCTTCTTCTTGTCTTTTAACTTCTTCTTGTTTTTCTAATTCTTGTAGCCTTTTTATCTCCATCTCTTTCCTTTCTTCCTCTTTAATTGCAGCTTTTAGTTTTTTCTTTTCATTTTCTAATTTTTGTAACTCGTCGGCGGTACTACTATTTGAATCTGGATTTAAATCGTAAATATCATTATTTTTAGACGTTTCTACGGACTTAAATATGCTGCTCGCGACTTCTGACGTATTATTTTTAGTTTTAAAGAATCTATAAGGTTTGTTTTTTATAGAAAAGGGTGCATTTGCGTGTTTGAATAAGGTACCTGGAGAAAGATTCGTTGTTTCACTGTTGAAAACAGATGTATCTGGTTCAGTATGTTTGGTAAAGGCACGGAAAATACTTGACGGATTTGTTAGCTGGTTTTCTGTTGAAGATTTTGCAAAGAGGTTTATAGCTCCTTCAGCAGGTTTGCTAAATAAGTTTTTAGTTTGAGCATTTGAAAAAATATTACGTGGTTCACCTGTCTTTTTCGTCCAATCGGAATTAGCTGCATTTGTAAATATACTCTTACTGGATAATATTTCATCACTAGATGAGCATTGATTAAATACTGAACCTACAGCAGTATGCTTAAATAAATTTACGTTATCTTTTCCAGTAACCTTACTCGACGCAAAGAAGTTCTTCTCTGACGACGTAAATAGATAATCTGTCTGTGTTTGTTGAGGTGGAGAGAAAGGAAATAATTTTTTGGAACCATTTGCTATCACTTCAGGTGACTTATTTAAAAAATCTGGGACATCTACCGGCAATGGCGGCTGGAATGAAAACGCCTTGTCGCCATTAGTCATTCTAAAGATTGTTTTTGGTTGTGGTGGGTTCATGGCTGACTGTTTAACTAAGACAGGTTTAACTTCCGTTGGACGTTTCGTTAGTGTTTTGCTTCCAGACAATCGCTGTAATTCCAATCTCAAAGATTGTAAATCTTTATTTGTGTCGTTACTTGTATTATAGCCAACATCTAGTGCAAGCAATGACGTTTCCTTAAGTTTACCGTCAGAAGTGAAGCTAGTATGTAATATATGATTTCTATAGTCATATTGAGGGATATCTCCACCAGATACAGTTTCAGCGACAGTGCTTTTTCTCTTCGACTCTATTAGGTTTATGGCTCTTGCTATGGGATATGGATCGCTGTCTTCAAAGAACTGGTTGCGGTCCAAAATGATGTTGAGTTCTGTATCAACATTTGAACAACGTAAACCATAATGTTTGACGAAGGATTTCATGCATTCGATCGTTTCAAATGCAAGGGAATTCATCAACTCTTCTGCGGGGTATTTGGAACCACCTCTTGGAGCATAGGCCTTCACAATCCTTGCAAGAGCTCTGGCTCGCACATCGTTAAAGTACCGCAAGAGTATACACGCTTGGAGATAAGTGGCTTCATTCTGAACAAGTCGGAAGAATTTTACATAGTTGTTGTTATCCAGCGCCATGAACACTTTCACAGCGAATAGTATCGGCTCCGATTTCTGAATTTTCTTTGGCAGTTGATTTATCTGAAATAAAAATGTATACATTAAAAATCGTTAGTTCTGCCAATAAATAAATAAAAAACAACAATAATTTTACTCTTGAATTGTATTAATTTGAAATAAGATTAAAAATAATCCAAATTTTCAAGGCACTATTCAGCTTGTAATTAACTCTCGGTCTTTTGCAAATAGATTGACGACTTTTGAAATTTTAATGTGGCTTAAATAATATAATAATAATAATTCCAATGCTAAAGAGGCTAATTTTCTTCATTTCGACTATAACATTGGCGAAAATAATAATGTATATAAAAGAAGTCGCGTAACGTAACGCTATCAAGAGAAATGAGAAGATTGTAATACAAACCTCCCACCAAAAATTTGCATCTCCGAGATTCAAAAGAGCTATGTACCCACGAAATTCCGCCTCCCGGGGCTTGAATTCGGGCTGGACATCAGTATACATGTGTTTTAATGTTTGGAGACATTTGGTTAGATTATCTGTATTAAGTTTCTGATCAAATTGCGTATGTTCAAGATCAGCCAAGCGCGCTGCGCAGTGCGCGTGAAATCGAGCACAAATTTCCACTAGACGAATTGAATCTGGAAAAGAAAAAAAAACGTCTAAAGTTTTGTAACTAATATATTACTGATAATAATATTTTAGGATAAGGGCAAACAACATGTGCCAAATAAATTTTATTTATATATTGTATGCATCATAAGTAAAAATATATACCTGTACAACATAGAGCCTGCTGTGTTATGTCCTTTCGGATACTTCTGAGCCGATCCCACATGAAATGAAACCAGTCAGCCAATGATACCTAACAATATGATAAATAACCTAACAATTATAAAGGTTTTCATTGAAAAGACAGCAATTACACAATTTAAAATCTGTCAATACTATAAAACATATTGTTTCAAATAATATGTGACTATCAGTGAGAATCTTTCTTATATAAATGATTGTCATAATCATATTATATTGTTAAGACAAATCAAAACTATTAAATTATTAACTGCGTCCATGGTAGCAAAAATAAAACTTATTATTCTATCAAATAAATATTTCACAAACTCTGAAAAATGTATATAATAAATTCTCTATTAAAGCACACTTATATTTTTTTTATAATTCATAAGTAATATCTAGTTATTAAAACCTGTCTCGATGTATCAGCAATCTCATGCAGCAAATAAGCACAGGTAGCCATGAGCACTTTAGCAGGTCGGAGTTCATAGCACATGGGCATTTCCTGGTCAGCAGAACTGCGGCTGTACTGTTTCACAGCTCTCCACGGTTCCAAAAGGCCATCAGAATCTACTATCGTCTCCAATGTCATCACCTGGAATATTTTACAATTGATAAAAAAACTTTTACTTATTGATTTCAAAGAAGCAATAAATTTATTTGAATCTAGAACAAATAAAAAATAGTTATACAAGGAAACGATTGACGTCAATATCTTGTTTGCCTTCTATCTTAGAACCTTCTTTTCAGATTACTTCGAAATACGTAGAAATCTGCCCCATACAACACACATGGCTGTTTGGCTTTCCAGCTTAACGCGGATTATGTCTTAACGCGAACTGCGACTACTAAATTTTTTTATAATTTACTTAATTAAATACCTGATGTTCAGCCTGTCTGTGCAATAATTCTTTTTCAGGGCACATGTCGGGGCAGGTACCAATTGTAGCTCCACCAATTTTCAGTTTTGATCCAGCACCACCCCATGATCTTAGTATTCTATAAAAAAATGTGACACAGTTGAAATCCTGCTCAATTACAACTACATACATAGCTTTATTAACTGACTTAAGTAAACATTAATAGCACCTTAATTTACAGAACAAAGCTTTGTCTTGTCATAAAATATTGACTGAACATAGTGATATAAATAGCATAATATATGCAGATTAAAATAATTAAAGAATAGAGTTTGGGACAGTACGAATAGATTAAATTTTAAATAATGAATATGTACTACTATGTAATAAATTAATTGACCAAAAATGTAGTTACCTATCTCTTGCATCTAATGTTCTCCATTTGTCATCTGGAGTTAAAGAAACTCTGAAGCAAAGTTGATGGAGCTCTACAGCTGCCTCCGTATTACTTAGACTTGTCTGTGTTAATACAATCACTGGTAGGACTTTATTTGCTACTGGTTCAGATCTATAAATGTCAAATTATGTTTACATATAATTGATTAAGTTTTTAAAGTGTATCTGCCATATTAGCTATATGCAACTAAAGTAATGAAGTGGAGAACACAAACTACTTACAGGAAAG
This sequence comes from Delias pasithoe, assembly GCA_010014985.3. NCBI lineage: Eukaryota > Metazoa > Arthropoda > Insecta > Lepidoptera > Pieridae > Delias > Delias pasithoe. Next base: position 11,735 of record JAAAKR030353787.1, read on the forward strand.
GTTTTGCTTTAGACTTTATGGGTGTTACAAACTTTTTTTTCATTGCAATTTGTTTGGCAGATCTCAAAGTGTTCTTAGGAGATAAAATTTTCTTAGAAATATCAATTTCCATTGCTGTAATAATTTTAAGAGACATTATAAAATTCTGTTTCTGGTACATAATAAATAGAATTAATTAAATATAAAACATACATTAAGGATGTTAGGCTAGCTTAACTCAAAAATTAAGAATTTTTAGGAGATAGAGCGTTAGCTAAACATTAGAGTTATCTAATGTTTAAACATTTTTTTCCTATACAACTGACTGTAACTAAAAGAAGTTATAAGAATAAGTAAAATACCCACGTTTTTGCCTCGGTACCCTATATGTAGCAATACCTCCCATTGCAGACAATTCTTCTTCAACATCTGAATCTGGGATCCAGTCAGGATCATCATCTCTCTTGCTTTTCCTTCTTCTATAATTAATAAAATCCATTTTACACATACTACTTATAATCACAAAAAACTTAAAACAATAAATATAATACAAGATTTGTTTATAATCCTTAATAATAGTATAAGATACCTTCATTTTCCAAATAATTATTATCAAAAAAGGTATTTCAAGAAAATTTACATGATGCTTTAATAAACAATGTTTCTGTAATTTATATCAGCATTCCATTTTAATTTTAACTACAATAAAACAATTATAAATACACCTATTATTATATCTGAGCATTTGTTGTACTTCAAAGTGGTTGAAATCCACCATACTTTATTATTATTTAAGTTTGTTTAGTAAATTATGTAGACTGTATAAAGAATTAGAACTTCAATTATATATTTGAACTTACATTCTTGTCTTCGTTCTGGTGACATAGAACAAGAATCCGTCGTAAGCTCCTGCATTTAATAATGCTCTTTGCACTGATGCTTCTTCTTCATATTCTACAATGCACATTTGTTTTTTAGGCAGAAGACGAATCTTCTGTACTTTGCCAAACTTGCTAAAATGTTTCTTCGCAGCTGAAGAATCAAACAAGCCTTCGGGGACATTGGAACACCTTGAAAGTAAATATGTTTTTAATGTCTGTTAGCATCGCAATTAAAATGAATACATACAGCTTTAATACTAACGTGATAGAACATTTATGATTAGTAGTTTCAATGTTAGTAGAATCATCTGTTTTTTCTCCAACAATCGGGAAAAGCTCTTGCTCCATGTTTACATACAAAATTTTAACGTTATTATAACCTCACTACAACCAACAACTATAAAGTAATAAACTTTTATATCAGGCTACGACTTAATTTTAAAAGATATATTAATAAATTTCATTTCATAAATTCACAATAGAATACGTTACTTAGTATACGTTCTACATTCTTGATATTTTATAGTGTAACGATATAGATTAGGCAATTGTTTAAACCATTTACAGTTTACTATTCATCACAGACTTGTATAGGGAGACTTAGTGAATAGTCAAAATTTAAATGTCCCCAGAACACATAAAAAATATATTTATATAGAAATTAATAAAATTTGAAAGGCTTCTTGTTATTATTATCTAATAATAATTTATATCTTAAAATTCTGAAATACTATAAGTACAAAATATATCAGTACAAATTTGTAAGTAAGAGTAAATAAATTATGTTATAGAAATTTTACATAACGACTTCGTTTTCTGAACAACAGTAAATATAATTAAATTAATAATTACACACGACCATAGATAATATACTATTAAAGTAGACTAGTTCAGGTAGAATCCTCTCCACGAAAGAAGTTCCCCAGACGCGGCGCTGCAGTCGCGTGACATAATGTTGCCATTTATCTGTTAAATATATTTTAGATGGCCAGTAATTTAATTACTCAGGGTTTTTATTTAGATTATTAAATGAAAAAGTAATGAATATTAAAAAAAATAGTTACTTTAAGCTTATAATATGTACTTATGTACTATGTAATATATATTTTAATTTCAATTACTTCATTTTTTAATTCAATTGTAATATATTAATAAAGTTTTAACACGTTTCGTATTTGTTTAATTTTGTCGCAAAATAAAATTTATATCATAAGTCTCATCAATACAGCAAATAAATATTATATGGCAACTCTAAAAAGTACCTGTTATGGCGGCAACTCTTTAGCGAACATTAATTAATGGTATTAAAATACCTTGATTGTTTTGTTTTTTGGCACTGTAAACCAATTTTAAAAGGCACTAAGTTAGTTAAAAACTCACAAAAATTAACCATAACAAACGAATTTGTAATCATTTTCGAACGACAACATGACCGATCTGTTAAATTTAGTTCCAAAGATCACCGCGGGACTTCTTTCATAAAATGACTAGCATATAAATATTTTTAATCGTAAAAAGCCAATGATGTATACATAATATGTTATAACAATTATTCAATTACTAATGCTTCAATGCGTTCACTTTAGGCAAAAGAAAATTTCTTCAAATGGTATTAGCACAATGTAAGAACATAAATTTCACTATATACATATATTTTAATGATGACTGATGATATAATAACGTTCAGGCGCTCAGTTCCGTTGCGAATGTGCTTTCAAATCTTGTGTCTTTGGCATTATTGGCAAAATGTTCTATTCGAAACGTTAATGCGTATTATATTTTGTGTGAAAATTATGTGGCGCAATTTGTCAAAAATAGATAGCTCCTAGATATGAAATATGTAATGAGTATAACTAAGTAATAAACATTTTCTCAAATATATTAAGATCTTAATTATCAATTAAGATTTTCAAGATCATAATAAAATGGCATACAGAGAAAGCAATATCCAAACAAACTTAATATACCATACAAATAGTACCATACTTCTTATTACTGTTGTACCTGACCCTATTCGTAAATTTTTGACAATATTAAAGATTATGTCTAAGAGTGCTTGACTTATATATCTATCAAGATAGGCATATAAGTCGGAGAAGTTTAGAATTAGTACATGTGTCGTATGCGCATACCAAAATATCAGATATGCTATCATAGTCACAAGTTTAGGAGTCGTCTATTAATTGCGTGAGGCTTAAAAGAGGGGAAAAGAGAGAGAAATTTCACAAATATAACAAGGGGGGTTTAATATTTTCATTAATAGTCCTGAATTTCAGAATACAATAAGATTATACTTTATACCTGTTTTTAAAGAAAGTATTCGAAAAATATAAAGATTCTGTGTAGGTATTAAAAGTACACGTGAATGGGAGGGGTATTTTAAAATCACACCACATATCAGCAAAGGGGAAAGGGAGCTAAAAAGTACTAAACAAAAGATCACGTTACTAATGTACTACCCCTTAGCATTGTTTCAGGTTTGTTGGAGAATATAATTCATATAAATGTCTTGTGTCGATTTTGTTCTTTAGCAGATTAATCTCACTAACGCAGTCAGCTTAACATGTATATGTAGTTGTTTATTAAATAAATGTTAGACGTAAAACTTTATAATAGTAACTTGAGTATGGTTATAGAATAACGTCATATCATTAGGTAGTTTAATGAATCATTAAAAAAAATATTAATTTAATCTAATAATGATATTCTATAATCTTATTTATAGCTCGCCTCGTAACATTTATAATTGTTAAATAATAGATTGATCAATACTTTCGTGTAATCTGTGCCTATGCTAAACTATGTCAGCATTATTGGAGGTTAATCACCTAAGAGTGACGTCATTCCATGAATTCGGGTCTCAGATTCCGTCCGCGTGTTATATAAAAGAAAGTGGCCAGGCCGCGAAGCGACCTTGCGCGGTGAAAGGCGGGACGCAAGTGGCACAGCCGGAACTTAGGCTTCCCACAGATCGCCGCCTCTTGCTAGATAAGTGATACACTATGCCACATGCCAGATAAAGACCACACGTGATATGACCCTGCCTTCATCCATATCCTAATGTATATCGGAAAATTATATATTTTTATGGAAAGCCGACCTATTCAAGACTACATACAATCGATGGTTACAGTTAAATGCGTCGATTCAGTTTGAATACACGTTTGACCGTATTAAACGCTGTGCGAAGAAAAATTTCTTACATTGCTTCTCCCGCCTTTCTTAACAGAAACATTGACGCACCTTATCATATACATACCAACTTGCAAAGCTTTATTTAAATTTGGTATTTAACAGTGAATTGTTAGACCATTTAATGGTCTGAAGTGGAAAGGAAGCAAGAAGCAAATTTTTCTTTTACATAAAGACCTCTCTATTCTAAATTATAGACACGAACGAAAATTCTTAGGTTTTTATTTCGTTAAACAAAGTAATAAAACATAAATTAGTTCTAATATTCAATGTAGCAAACGCATAAGTCTTTGTAAATGGCCCGGCCCATGCGCGGAACAAAAATGCATGTCCACTGGACATACGCCAAAAAACATTTCATCCGGTCATTAAAATTGGAATGTTGTCTAAAACTAGACTTATAGTTATTTATGAAGTTGAAATCGAAATAGTTTCATTTAGATACACGTCAGAAATCTCACCTGGAAAACCTTTGTCTTCAGTTACCTACTACTCAAGCTTCACTAGACAGATTAAAAATATTTTGCATTTTTCTTAGACCTTATTGACTGAACATGAATATAATCTATAATTTAAAAATATTTTTAACTAAATTCACAGCTTTACTAGACAGCACTTCAATAAATATATTATTATATCTCGATTATAGCTAAACAATGATACCAAAGCACCGCACGTGTCAATTCAGCTTCAGTTTATCGCCCTAAAATACCTAAATCTTTGAATAATTTATAATATTATGTCGATAGCACCAAGTTATTATTGCTATCTCTACTATACGATATGAGATATGAGTCAATTATGAATCATGATACTCTGAGACCATAGAGACAAGTGAAACGTTTCTTTGTTATTCTATAAAATAAGAACAACATACATTATCTCGAAGTAGACTGTTTCAACAAAAAAATCGGAATAAATTTCTCTACTCCCAACGAGTTAATTATCATCTTTCTATCTATAATAAATATTTATGATTATACCTCTCTATAATAAGGAGGTAATTTATTTGTTTGTGAGTCCAAATGAGCTGCGTTATGTTTTATGCAAAGCAGTAAAAGCTTGCAATAAGTTTGCACTAGTCCAATTTCATCACATGAGCAACGAGAGATGCGCGTGCGCCGAGCCCGCGCCGCGCCATTCCGGCCGCGAACCCGGATGCGTGACGTAACACGGCCTTCCTTTCCCCGCCCCGCGCTGTCTATACTTCCCCTCTTCTTATATAGACAGATCGAAACAGTTGAAAGATTTTCAACAACTTCGAAGATGTTTTGAATTAATATTATATTAAAGTCACAGTCGATTATGGAAACTTTGAATTTGAATTGAAAGTTTTGAAGTTAGGTTTTAAATTAGATACATTCGATATATGTAATAAGTTGCGAATGGATTGATACTTAAGCGGTCGTATCCTTTATATTAGACTAGTGAGCTCAGCAAGCGTCGCCCAGCTCGGTACGCCACCTACCGCGTCCGACTTACGTGACAGTTCTATTATATTTTGGCCAATTTACTCAATATCATTAGAAATCATTATCTATGTATTATTATGATGTGTGCTATATTATTGCAGTTTCACTAAAATCCGTTAGATTTTGCGTGAGAGAGTAACAAACATCCATTAATCCATACTCACAAACTTCTGCATTCATAATATTAGTAGGATTTATGTTTTATATAAGATTATTTTTGTTTTCTCTTTAAAAATATTATTTTTTGTTGTTTAACTGTTTAAGTAGTCCTGTGTCGTCGCGCCTGTCTATGCGCTGGTAACGATCGAAACTATGAGTATTGTTCTTTATTATTCCCTTCATTAACTTACGAATCTAATCAATATGGCAACAACATTAGGATAAATTAACACTAGTCTCCACCTGTGGCAGGGCATGTAAAATGTAAACCTAAAAGAAATGTATTTCTAAATCGTCGTGAGTTTTGATATTTAATAAGAGTTATTAAGAATTACATTATTGTTCGTTCCGGTCTGCAGGTGGTACATTGACGCCACAAAATATAAACAGAACCAATTAAAACTAAGTGTACACAATTTACGTTAGCAGTTCTTAATACTTATATTATGTTAATATATTTTCCAAGAAACCGTTTTCAAATATCGCCTAAAATATATGTTTTATGTAAACAAAGTCATTTCTATTTCCATTTTTACCTAACGAAATAAAATTAATTATATTTGTTTGATTCAGAATTCATTTCAGGTACTTTTAATTTTCAGTATATAATAAAGCCTTATTTCTTATACAGTTAGTAATATATTTTTTTTATTACTTATATAGCGTTTACTGGCCTTTTTGATAATTGGAGATCACCTCCGCCCATGGACAACCGCGTCGCTATCCGCCCTTTGATAATGTTGCAATCTTGAAATAATCATATTTAATACTGATTACATTATACTAACAAGATTCGTGTTTGTCTAAACTCAAATGACGCTTTCAAATAATATGGGGTTTTGTTTTTATTTGATAAACTCAGCATTTAACGTGATTTAGCATTATACGTACTTGAACAAACCAAGTCTGACCTGAGAAAAGTGCATTTAATAATTTAATACCTACACATAGTGTTTTATATCAAGTTATAAAATGGAGAAATAAATTGAAATGTTCTAAGTAATTGTTTACTGTAGGAGTTTTTTCCCAAGTTTGTATATCATCGCTACAAAACCTACAATAAAAATATGAATTTTGACCACTTATTTTTTTTTCAATATAAGACAACTTATTTCCTTTCGAAGCTCCACTATACATCTTTTTAAATTGAATAGTAATCAATAATTAAACGGACATTTACAAAGAAAAGTCAGCATGCACCAGACATTATCAAACTCTGCAGCACAGAAATAGTCGTGCAAGCGCCTTCTGAATTGGAAGCCTTCCGGGACATGATTCCAGGGTAGACCCCAACTGAGATGGAAAGACGGTATGGAGGTCTCTAGATCAAATCGGATGCGTATAGTTCAATGCCACGAGGAATGGTAAACGTTTAGTGACGCCTACATCATGGTTGACGATGGCTAAAGGAGAGAGATATTACAAGGTTTTTATTACCTGCAGCTTAATTTCATCATCAAACATCGAGGCAGAATACAGTTCCGTATCACGTCGATGTTTGTCATTCCACAAATTAGCGTTTTTAAGGCATTTTGTGCTGCTATCTACCACTCTGTAGTCGGCTGCCTGCAGAGGTATTTCCAAACCAATACGACTTGGAGACCTTCAGAAAAGCTTCAAAAAAGCGTATAGCCCTTAAAGGTCGGCAAAGTACTTGTAAGCGTTAGGTTGTCCGTGGGCGGAGGACCGCTTATCCTGGATGAGCGTCATGCTCGTTTTCCACCATTTTCATAAAAAGTACACGAAACGTTGACTGTTTAAATTAGGTAACTAGAGGGTTTTAATGTGTGGTGAACAAAGTTGTTTACGAAATCTGAAATGAG
>JAAAKR030353896.1:3729-19392 GCA_010014985.3 Delias pasithoe
TATTAGTAAGAGTAACTATTGAAACTTTGCCGACATAGTTGATTTAATATCAGAATATTTATTTGGCATTTAATAAAAAAGTAACAAGAAAGCGATTGTCTTTATTGGGAAAACAGTAAGGTTACTAGTTCAGTTTTAACCGAAAAAGACTATTATTACAAACAACACATTTACGTACTAAATAACGTAAAAAATAATCAAAGTCCGACTCTCTGTACAAACGGAGCCGCAAGTAACTCTAAAATAAAAAATCGTAATAAAAATTCATAGCAAAATTACTTGAGGGTTTTGATTAAATCAACAGACTTTTCCACAAAACTGTACCTCAGGGAACAAATGTTTATATACCTTCAGCTAGTCTGCTCAAACAGTATAAGAGTATCTCTGTTACCATTTTAATATTAAAAATGAGTTTATTATAATTTTATTTATTTATCAACTATAATCTAATTCTAATATTAGCCTTAGTTAATATTTATGTCAATTTTTATACTTGTACATAATATGTACATTCAAATAAAACATGATTACACTATATCATATAAATTAAATTATTAAACAATCAATTGTACCTTTAGACATTTTAGACAAAATGTGTGTTGGCAAGGCAAGACTCGTGATGATGTATCCAAACGCTCCAAGCATACTGAACACTCCAATAGGTCATTGAGTAAACCCTCATCCATCCCGGTCTTACACTGTAATATTAAACTAATTAATATGAAAACTAAGTTATAATAGGTATAATTAAAAAACTACTTTGAAAATATCTCTGTAATATATTAAAACAATTTAATTGTAAAGTTTATGTCACAAGAAGATATAAGATATGAGATAAGATCATGAGAAAATATCAAATATTACAAAGCACCAAGATTTTTAAAATTCTTATTGGATTTTTTTCTCAAACAGCTAAATATAAACACCAAATAAACTATACATAAGAGCAATATGTACAAGTTCATAGTATAAGACACATATACAAATCGTAAATAATCTTGCAAGTCATGTAAACTAAACCAAGAGATGGACAAATTCTCTACAAATGCATCACAACTGGAAATGTACGTGTTTAATGTATCTCAAGAATGAAACAATGAAAAATTATTCAAGGAAACTGTTGTTGTTTTATATTGTTTTACTCAGAGATATTTTTCATGGACATCTTGTAAATTCTGTAATTATTGATATATATGTGAATATTAAAAAGTAAGGTCATGCAAGAATGTTTTATTACAAAATAAGTAATTTATTACATTATATATATATATATATATAATGTCTCCCGTTCATTCTATAAAGTTATTTAATCTTGCTGTAGGCATTGACACAATTTCTTAAAAACATTCTAATCATCTCAACTTAGAACATTTCATCACAAATAATTTAGTCTACTAGTATTATATTCAAAATTAAATTCTCATAATTATTTTTCAATTTCATATTTTGAAATACTTGTATAACCATAATTTAAACGGGCGTTAATTTTCATGTGACAAAAGAAGATCATGATTTCTTGGCTTCCTGCCAGAACTAAAGAATCTCAATGTTTACATTACTTCGAAATAACGATACAAGAAAGGTTGTAAGTTTAATTAAAAATTTATGAAATGAACTATAGAGAAAGACGTTCCGTTTACAAGAGCGTTGCCGTTTACTAGATTCGGATGCACTCGGTATTACCTTTCAAAAATTTAAGTCTGAATTTACAAGCATTTTTGGAGCCTAAACGAAGGTGACTCACCGAATGTTTTAAATTCCGACAACGCTAGCGGCGAATCAATCCATTATTGTATGAGACAAACCTGGAGCACCGACCAACCACCCTAGTCACTCAAAACGTATTACTAATTTTACACAACACATATTAAATTAATACGAAATGAAACCATGCGATTTAGTAAAAATATTAAGAGGGCGAATGGGAAGAAATTATTATTGCCTACTGTAAGAAATATTATGCATTTATTCACAAAAACTAATTTAATTTCACACACACGGCACAAATGCCAAATGCCATTCTTAGCGCTTGGAGCACAGATTACATTCTAAAGTGTTTTACAGTTATACAAAATACGTTACTAATACGTAGAATGCTGTATCATCTTCATCATCATCATCTAAGCCACAAGACGTCCACTGCTGGACATAGGCCTCCCTTTTGGACCTCCAAGCATATCTATCCGAAGCGGTCTGCTTCCAGCATCATCCGGTGACCTTTGTAAGGTCATCTGTCCCTCTTGTGGGTGGACGTCTCACGCTGCGCTTGCCGCTCCGTGGTCTCCACTCTAGAACTCTTCAGCCATCGACCATCTGCTCTGCGTGCAATGTGGCCCATTGCTACTTTAGCTTACTAATCCGGTGGAGTGGGCTACATCGGTTACTTGAGTTCGTCTACGGATTTCCTTATTTCTGATTCGCTCACGTAGAGAAACTCCTAGAAAAGCTCTCTCCATTGCTCACTGAGTGACGTTAAGTCTATAATAATATAGCCTTTTTGAAAACCGGCCTATTAGAGGAGGTTGGAAGTCATCAAGTCTGTGTTCGAGACGGTTCGTAATGACCCTTAAGAACAGCTTATAAACATGGCTCAGAAGCGTAATGAGTCTGTAGTTCTTCAATAGGTTATTAAAACTTTTTTGATAAACAGCACCACCTCGTTCCTATCGCACGCTTTCGGCATTTTGCCCTCGGACAAGACGGAATTAAATAGCTTCTGGAGGACTTTAAGTGTCGGTATTTAGCTTTGTTGTCATTCCGCCCTCACACGGCGCCTTGTTGTTCTTAAGCTACTTTAGAGCCATCCTAATCTCGTATAGACCAATATTCGGAATATCTTTGGTATAATGTCGTGACTTGGCTCTTCGATCTTCTACCAAGCCATCAACGGCCTTTGCATCTAAGGTGTATAACTGTCATAGAACCTTGGGATCTCTTCTAAAACCTGTGCCCTGGTTAGCACTATGCTGCCGTCCTCGCGTTTCAGCTTCGTCAGCTGGATTTGCCCAATATACTTGTCCTTTGCGAATACTTAGTTTCGCTCGATGATCTCCTTAACACGTTTTGTATTAAAGAGACGCAATTCGTGTCGTAAGGACTAAGATATACGTCTATTCAGCTGCCTATATATATATATGACTGCGTCGTCGGAAGACTGCTGTTGCAACGAACGCCGTCCAGCCATGAGATTTTATTTTCTGAGGCCTATCTTTACGGCGGGGTTTAAAAAACTTAGACCCTACCGTGTGGACAGTTTCCATTAGCCCGACGCTAATCTCTTCCACTGCAACCAAATTCTCAAGGGAAACAAAGCAGTTAGAGAGCTCGAGTTGAAAGTTTTCAGGATCTTGAATGTCGAATGCTGTATGACCACAATGAATTGACAATCCCTTATCAACTTGAGAATGACAACATAGACGACAAAAACAATTGTCACGTTTGAGTACTGACATATTCGACGATTTTAACAATGATTTTAACACTGATTATATTTTGTGTTTCGATCTAAACCGTTTAAAATGTCTGCTCATCTTACAAATAAGGTGTTGGTTTAAGTGTTATCAAAAATATACACTATGTCTCGAGATAAAAGCGTTTGGTTTGCTGAAGAAATATTATTAGATGCTAAACTCATTAATTTTCAATTGGAAACTGGAGAATGGGACGCTGTGGAGGAAATGTTACGTGCTGAAGCACAGCTATCCAGAGATACTGAAACTGGCCGGTTAAGACCGTAAGAATTATTATGTTTGTTTAAATAAGTAATTTACTTTTGGTACTGAAAGATATATCATTCTTATTCAATTAATGTTCCAGGAAGAAAGCATCAGAATATACATTGCGACTTATTGCTGAAGTTTTACATATTATGAGACTTGATGTTGAACAGGCATCATATAATCGTAGTACTTTAGCTGTTGCAGAACAATGCTTGAGACTTGTCCGTTCCTGTGCAGCAGCAGGGACTAAAATGCAAACATATATTTCAAAAGAACTTTCAATCCTTGATTCTATGCTGATTTTAGCTACAGAGTATCAACATCCAAATGTTGAATTTCTAAATGAGGAACTGCAAAAAAAATATGAATCATGTATGACAGTGCTTATACAAACATTGGGAAATCTAGTTGTCAATAATCCTTTTAATCAAATTATAATATGGAATAAGTTTGAACCAACTATACTTAATTGCCTAATTGGACATAATGATAAAATAGGTTCAGCTGCTGCTATGATTGTATATAATATCCTCTTAGGGCAGCCTAATGTCTTACCAGATGATGTAACTTTATTGAATTCTCTAGCATACATGTATAATAATGGTAACACTGAATATCCACATTTAATCATAGAGTATTTAATTGGTGTAGAAAACACATACATAGAAAAGCTATATTCGAAGTTGGAGCCAGAATGCCGAATGTTAGTCTTAAACCTTGCTTATAATATTCTCATGTCTACAGAATCACAAGATATTAATGTATCAGTAAACTTTGTTAAATTTATGTCTCATGAATTTAAGAATAAATCAGATTGTATATTAAAGACAATAGATAAGTATGTAAATACCATAGAACCACAAGAAGTAGTTTTTCTACTTGAAATTATTGCTACAGCATCTAGTATGGACACTTATATGGACTGTTTACAAAGTGACATATCTCTGTTTATCAACTGTGCATGTAAGTTTCTTCATTTTTAAATTCAAACTTCTAATATTTTAAGTCTTTAATGTTAGTAATGTAGTTAACTAAATCATTTGTCTTTGTAACCTTTTTTCAGTTCTCCTCAGAGCCATCCATAAATTAGGAAAAGAGAGCAATAATTTCTTTTCCTCCATTAATAAATTATATGCAGCAACTGGCAAACAATTGGTATATGATGACAGTATGCCTGCATGTACCACCCCTGGAGAAAGTAAGTTAAAATTTAATATCAATTATACACTATTTATTTGAGATAATTTATATTTCCAACCCAATATTTCACTGTGGTGTGCTGAAATTATATATAAGTAAAAGTTTAAATAATTTTGAAATATAGTTTATTAACAGTGTTTTTTCATTTATTTAATTACAGATCCTCTTTGCAAAAATGATTCTGCAGATAATATGCTGTCTTGTAATGAAACAACTTCTGAATGCACAGAATCTGAAAGCAGTGAACAGTTTTTTGAATGTAGTGATAATTTGGTTTACAATGATAAATTAGACATTTTAGCACCACCTGAATTTATACCTAAGTTTGAAATAGAAAAATCTGTATGCCCCACTGATGTCAATGTTAAAGTTGATAATGATTTAACAAAAGTTGCTTTCATAAGAAGTAGTTCAGTTCCAAAAGGAGCCACTGATGAACGAATTCAGTTACCAACACGACGCATAAGCTTGGAACATAAAATTGACATTTGTGATGATAATGAGCCACCTTTAATCATAGATGCGCTGTCACCAACTGCAACTATGAATACAATAGCAGAAGTTATACCTGTTGCATTACAACCAAGGTTGGAATTAGATAGTAGTAGAACTGATTCACAAGACAGTTCACCAGACCCTCCCACTGAAATCCATTTTATTAAGGAAGAAGTCAGGGATACTACAGTCATAAAAACATCGCCCAGTGAAATGTCTCCTCCTTTATCTGAAAATGTGCAGGAGACGGAATCGCAGAAACAATCACCCGAAACTCCAAAAGAAGTGAAGAGAAGTCAGAACTTATCAACAGATTTTGATTTAAGTGAACAATTACAGAAAATACTGGGAATATCCTCAGAAAAGACACGTGGAGACACAGGTACAGAGAAAAAAAATGATCCAGTAAAAGAAGTGAAAATGTCTGATGATAGCACTGCAAGTAAAGTACCATTTGTGAAAATTGATTCGCCAGAATCTCAAAAAACCAGGTATTAACTTCTTAAATTTCGTAATATATAGAAGTTTAATTATAAAAGGCAGTATCAGAATTAGGCTCACTAGATGGACCTAACTTTTTATGAATTTATAATTAAGAATAATATAACAAAGCAAACATATGTAATCCTAGCTTTGACTTGGATTTCAGACTGGGAGCTATAGATATGTCTACACCAAAAAAGGCAATGACAACTGTCGAGACTGTGGAGAGACATGTTGCATTTGGATTCAAGGCAACATTAGTCAGAATACTTGCTAATCTTTGTTGGAAAAATCAAGAAAATAAGCGACAGGTAGGTAGTATTGCTAATTAAAAATCATTCAAAAAATAAAATAAAAAGGATTGATTATTTTATGTTGAACTATCAAAGCAAAAAGTTTGTGTCGCCCTGTAGATTATTTTTGAAATTAATATTTAGCTGGTATATTTATACTTTTTAAATATTGGGTGATTTTTCAAATATCATTTAGTTTAAAAACATTAATATAACTCAATGTCAGATATCTTGTTAGATGGGTAATAATAATATCTAATCCTTTTGTAATCTTCTAGATACGTGAATTGGAAGTCATACCAGTACTTTTGGATTGCTGTAATATTGATGCTCGAAATCCCTGTATCCTTTAATAAGCAAACAAATTATTACAAAAAAGTAATTTAAACTTTTTACGATAAAGTTATATTTTAACTTTTGAAATATAAAATAATTATTTTTTAAAATTCCTTTAATTTGAAGATCTTGGACGAAACTTCTATTTATGTCATATCATGTAAATAAATTCACTGCTTTAGGTATGAAATTTTAACTTACAAAATTAATTTAGCATTTATGATTTTATAGTATGAATTAAGACTATAATCCTATTTGCCACAAAAAAACGCTTTTAATAAATAATTTTTTAAGTTTTCAAATGTTGAACTATTTTTCAACTATAATTGCCTTATAAAATTGTGCAGTGATAATGCAATGGGTTATATTTGCTGTAAGGAACTTATGTGAGAATTGTCCTGAAAACCAGGTATGTATTTTATATGATAAATGTAAAAACTAAGCGGTGGATTAGTTTTTCTATGAAGTTAATTTTTTTAAACCAATAATTTAAAAAATATAAAAAACTAGAGAATAATATAATATTAATACATAAACATTAAATATTGTCAATGAGCAACGGTGATCTTTTATAACAGGCGTTACTTGTGCCAATATTTTAACTATGTCGACTATTTATGCCGATATATATTTCAAATAACAAAAAAATAGTAAAAACAACATTATTAATAAGTATCACTTTTTCACTACAGGAGGTGATATCAAAAATAACTCTAAAAGGGCCCGTCGATAATGAAGTATTGCAAGAGATGGGTTTAACGGTACACGCAGATTCACAGGGAAATTCTATCAAACTAATGCCACTGCAAAGAAATTAGATTATGTATATTTAAACGTAAAGTTTCGCTGTATATTTATTTGACTGTTATTTCTTAAACCAACTAGTTGATTCTTTGTTAAATCAAGGTAACTATTATGATTCGATTCCAATGTGTGCAATATAATGACAATATGTATTGGCAGTTATCCTAAAGTAAAGCTTGAAATAAACTCAAAAGTGTATATGACACCTGTTTTATTATATCCTCCCGATTGCTCTAAAAACCTAGTAATTTTACCAACAACGAACTGCATTTCACATCTGTGATTTTTTATTTGACGTTGACGTTTTGATAGTTCATTATTTATTATTGTCAAAGTTTTTGAAATCGTAATATATTCGTAAATTGTAAATATTGGAAACCAACGAAATGGTTAAAATAGCGCTTCAAATAAAAGCTTTGCTTGAATACATTGATAAATTATATACAAACCATCCATTCTATCAGTGGTTTTTGAAATTGAAATGTGGAAGCTGCGGCGAGGAGTCCGATAAGTTTCATGATCTTACTGAAGCCGAGAAAGTACCACAAAAGCATAACAGATCAGAGGCGAACCTAATAATCAAGTGTAAATTGTGTTCAAGAGAAAACAGTATTGATGTGATTGAAGGAAGCAATGGTTCTTAATTCCTAAATTATTTACTTTCTTTTCTTTTTAGACTGAAAACAGTAATCTGAACAAATTTTAAATTAATCCATAACATAATTGATTTTTCTTTAAGGTGTATTAACAAGTGAAGATGAAAATAAATTTAAGACAATAGTAATATTTGACTGCAGGGGGGTAGAGCCTATTGATTTTCTACCAAAATCAGGCTGGATTGCAGAAGCAGAAAATAATGGTATGATTATTCTCAAATTTTGTGGAGCTCAAATATTATGCTACAAACATTCCATCATATATAATTTTCAATAATAGTCTTAGGTTATGAAGGGAACTCATTTTGTCTTTAACAAAACCTCAAATATTTTTATGCCCATAGTTCTTGAAATACTGTAATAAATATCTCTACTAATAAGTATCTGTAGTATATGTGTCCATATGATATGCCCTATCCTTAGATTATTTAATATAATTTTTATTTTAGATCTTAGAATAAAATTTTAATTGCAGGAAAAAAATTTGATGATGTAGATTTATCAGAAAAAGAATGGGTGGAATATGATGATAAAAACCAAACATCAGTTGGTGTGTATGAGCTTGAATGGAAATTTATCAAAGTAAAGTGATATAAATATTTATTTGCAGTTAATTATAATTAAAAATGTTTTTTTATTATTATTATATAGTATTTTTATTTGGTTATAAAGCAATTTTGATAAAAAAATAAGTTAGCATATATTGAATGGCTTTGTTCAACTTCCTGCATCAAAATCTCCTAATACTTTGCATTCTTTGGGTAATGTGTTTGTTATATGATTATAATGTCATTTATTTTCTCTCAAGGTACAATTTATTCTTAAATTAATACCAAAGTAACTGGACAAAAATAGTATTTTCATGAAAATTCGTTCTAAGATTACATTTAGTTCAAGATAACAAATCCTAATATTATAGACACGAAAGCTTGTGAGGATGTATGTTTGTTGCTCTTAATGCAAAAACTGGTGAATGGATTTTGATGAAACTAGAATAATATAGCTCTAATAGCTAAAGTATAGACTTTATAATGATATTGTGTAAATTGGAATAAATAAAACAAAAAGTGTCATGTGTAAGTCAGACGCGGTAGGTGGTGTCCAGGCGGAACGTCTGCCGGGTCCGGGTATCATGATCTCAGCCGTAGGACCTCCTCTGCTGGACATAGGCCTCTAGACTTCCACGCATACCTATCCGAAGCGGTTTGCATCCAGCGTTTTTCGGCGACCTTTGTAAGGTCGTCTGTCCAACTTGTAGGTGGACGTCTTACGAAGAATATGATATAAATGCAAAAGTTAAATTACTAATATAACAATATCTCTTAAATGAAAGAACAGATCAGTATAACATCCATCATGATAATTTAGGGTTTCAAACAAACATCATGATTGAACCAACCATTCTTTAAGGCTTTAGGACATACAATGCCGCAAAACTTTAACATTCATCCTTTTTATTGGATTTATCGAAAGGTAGATTTTATTCTAATTTTATGCATAAATAAGTATCTATGAATGGTTTTTTGAAACCAAGTTCGACATAACATTATTAAGCAAGATATTCACATACATATTGTAAAAAAGATAATACGGAATAGGAAGGTGATTAACGAAAGTGAAATATTCATGGATGAGTAAACGTGCGATATTATACAACTCTGCATATGTATAGCTCACAAAATGTGTTTATTACCTACGCTTCCTTATTAACAATTAAACATGAAAACTGTATCAATAGGTCCTTACATATGAAATTTCCATTTTGTATGTGAAGAAAATTGTTTAAAAATACAATAATATTTAATCAAATTGCTATCTATGTCACCTCATAGGTAGACTTCTCTCATCTCTTTACTTAAATAGCCTCTCGGACGGGAATGAATAAAATCACTGCAGGCGCTTTGGGCTACCACAAGGAAACTGAATTATTAGTCTTGCAATGTGTTATTTAAGCAAATTTTATACAAACATGGTAATCTATTGGAACTAGGTCTTAGAGTTTCCAATTGAAGCTGTTCTAATTTGGTAGCCGCACTGCCCAAGATCCACTTTTCATCAGAGATAATAATTAGATAGAGAAACATTTTGAGTAATTTAACGTCGTAGACGACGCGCGTTTGTCGGCTTGCTGTACTTAATTCATGAGGTATCCATCTTTCAAGTGGGTTAAAACTATTTTATTACGAACACTGCAGCCTGCCGCTAACTCGGATGTGATTTGCGATAAATTCGCTTCCAGAATAGCCTTAAATTTTTCGTTATTAACATTGGTCTCCAATCGGCGCGTGTTGTGCAGGTCAAAATTTCCAGAACAAAAACTTGAAAGGTACCAAAAAACGCGTTGCATTTTTTGACAACGCCGCTATACACATCTTTAATCCTTCGAGCCGTTTCTGCAGCAACTGAGAAGTTTCTGCCAAGGCGAAACTCGTACTCCTAAACAACGTGATATTTCCTACATATTCATAAGTACCTAAGTATATGTATAAATTTTAAATTCGATTTCATAAGCAAGAAGAGACATTAGTTTATTTAGTGCCCTGCACGACAAACTAAAAATTTAGTTTATGTAAGGATTTAATTCATTAACGTCTCCATAAATATAATATATAATTAGTTTTACAAACTTTAATCGGAATCATGTATAATTTATAAACTCCGAACAGATGAAAATAATGAAACTATAATAGAAAATTCTGTTTCAATAAACTCACCGGAGTCTGACCATTCTTGGTATAATCATCTCATTAATATTATCTAACAAATAATTTCATGCGTGATCGTTAAATAAAATTCACATTACACCTTTTTGAGTGTGTTGTGTGTTGTTTTGTTACAAAAACAATTCTATTCGATTCTTAGAAAATATTAAAACAAATAAAACATTGTTAAATGTAATACTTATGTTTATCTTCACATACATTCACACATGTACAACATTTGAGATTTAAGAGTAAGGTTCAGTCTTCAGAGTTAGGCGGGGTCAAAAGTTTTAAATAAGAACGTCAAAACCGTCTAAAACGTAATATCACAGCATCCCATTTTATAACTTAACACAAGCACTTCATAATAAACTATTCTAAGAATTACTCTAAGTGTCTCTTAAGCACTGCGTGGCGTCGATGACGACGCCGTGGTGACTACATAGTCGGACTTGTTCTCCATATCGTCATAGTCAGAGTTACCGCCAACAGTGGCTCCATATGGAGTTCCTGTGGCGTCATCAGGTCCGCTGTTGCCCATCATATCTGCTGTGACTCCTGCGATCAAATGTTGAACTGAACTGCCGCCTGCAATGTTATCATCGTTGATAATTTGGAAGGGATGGTGAATGTAAACGGGAACTTCTATTGGCACCTGGACTGGTACTTTGATTGGGACTTTCACTGGATACGGTACTTTAACGGGATAAGGTACTCTTTTCTCGACTGGGTAGGGTTTGGGGACATATATCGGAACTTTTTTCTCAATCTCGACTCTATGTGGTACTGGAACTTCGACCGGGAAGGGGACTCTTTTCTCGATTTCAACTGGATAGGGAACTCTTTTCTCTATCGGAACAGGAAATGGTTGGGGTACTTTAACTGGGTAAGGTTTAGGGTATGGGACTCTCACGGGAACACGCTTTATAACTTCATATGGTTCCCGGACTCTGACTTCGATTGGGAATGGTACTTTCTTTTCTACGGGATATGGTTGCGGGACGAGAACTTTGAATGGAACCGGATATGGAACTCGCTTCTCCACGTGAACTGGGACTGGGTAAGGCTTTTCAACCGGCACGGCCACCTGGACGGGATACGGCACCCGTTTTTCAACTTGCACTGGCACTGGTTGGGGTACTTTAACTTCTACTTGTTTAATAACAGGCACTTGGTGGACTACTGGGAATGGCCTAGGAATGTACTCTTTTTCAATAACCTTAACGGGAATCGGCTGAGGAACTTTTATGTGCACAGGGTAAGGAATCTTTTTTTCTACAGTAACTGGGTAGGGTCTATCCACTACTTTTATTTTTTCTACTGTCACTGGTACAGGGACTTTTTTCTCCACAGGGTAAGGTTTGGGCACTTCTACTTTATATGGAACTTTCACAGGTTTCTCGACAGTTTTAATGTATCGATGGTGGTGATGGTGATGATGGTGTTTTATCTTCGTAAATACCTTGGACTGGTCGCTTGCTTCGGCATGAATTTCAGTCATTTCAACTTCAGGAGGTGGGGTCAAAGACGGCTTACGCTTTTTTTGACCATAAACCACGACATTGGGTGACGTTTCACTTGGAAAACTTGGCTTGGTTGTCTGCAATGATTCGCCCGTTGGAATCAGCCCGTAAGTGTGTAAGTATAGTGGCTTTTTAATGTTTCCAGCGCTGGATTGATAATTATTTAAATAACTATTGTAATCGTTTTCTTTAATATTACTATAAAAATTATTAAGTTGGTTATTTTTAAAATAATCTGTCTGATAACCCTTTAAAATATTTAACGGATAGTTTTGCATGAAATAACTATCAGAATTGTCTAAATAGGATTCAGCAGAACGTTTCTTTCGATACCGTCTAGATTTTAATTTTGCGTAATGTGAGGGTTGTATCGGTACCCATTCATTGGGTTTCATAGGATCACTGGCTTCTGTGGTTGTAGTTCGATTTTTGTGAGCTCTTGTCACCCTTCCGTATGGACGTTTTGTTGTTGTTGCGGTTTCTGAATTGTCTAAAGTCGCGACCGACTTGTCGCCGTAAACAAAGAAGCGTCCAGAACTCTCGGCGCCAACGTTTATGTCGCTGTTGTTATAATTGGCGCCCTCAATAGAACTGCTTGCATTCGCTGATTTGATCTTGTCCAATATCCTTTTAGGCCATATTCGCTTCGTTCTCAGCATGCGTGTGGTGGTCGTTGGCTCAGTTGTCGTTGGCGGAGAAAATTCATAGACCTGGATATACTGATGATGACGTGTTGGAGGTTTTACATATTCGCTCCGTATGCCATTAACCGTTTGAACAGGCGTTGTTATTGTAAGTGGACCCTTTGTTATAGTTATGGGTTTCCCAGTTGATGCAGCATACGTCAGGGGCTGTGACGTAGATTTTGCAGACGACACGTGAGTTTGCTGAGGTTTTGGTGTCGTTGGAACATAAATCAATGGCTGCGGTTTGTTGTAGTAATGGGGAATCTGTTGACCAGGCTTAAGGTAATTCATTCCCGGAAACTTATAGATGCCTTTCGTCACCTTCAGTGGCTCTTTTGTGTAAACATGCCTCGACGGTGGCGATTTGTAATAATTCTGTGGAACTGAGATATAAAACTTTTTGTCTGGCGTGAGATAGATCGGTGGTTTACTGGGCGGTCTTTGCTGAAGTTTAATAGTTTGGTTGTAGGGTGAGGTGACATTCGGTTGTGGTTTATGCCTTGTGATGTCTGCAGTTAGGTTTGCAATGACTGGTGGAACTCTCGCCTCCATAGCCATCTGGTCGCCGCTGCCATCTTCCGTTGCGATTGCGGAGCATTCATTGCCAACGGTCGCTATCACGATTATCAGGATTGCTATCTGCAAAAATAGAAAGCCACTCTCAAAACCACATGTTTTATCAATATAAATACTATTCGGATAATTTCAAACATGAAAGCATCTTCATACTGTTACAAGATAACCAATGTAAAAAGTAATTTATTCCAAACGTTACAATTTCATTATGATTCAGAGAGAAAACAGCGAAATGTATTTTAATGCGATAAATTCTTGCGTGAAAACACGGGTTTTGCATTGACACATAAAAAATTAGATATGAAATATTATTAAAAAAAAAAGGTTCTCTTGTATTAATACTTTTTCACTTCTCGAATTATATTTAACCAAAAAAACTCTAGGTTCGAACATTTAAAAAATGTCTGCTATTTTGGAAATGTGCCGATAAATGTTTGATTCACCATTTCTACTCTTCACTTTTGCTATTGTCACAGATTTTAAATCACTTTAAGTTATTTTTCACTTTAGTTATCACTTTATATTTAGGTCACTTCACATGTCAAAGGTCCATCTGAATTTCCCGCGCTTTACTATGTTTGTACCTACCAATATTTGTTGCATAGTGCGGTAACAGTTCTTGAACGCAGCTATTCACGCAATGATAGATGCGCGGAAGCGTTACACACTTAAATAGCATTGGTTCATGTTATACTTTCACTGTCAATGCCATTGCTTTATATCCCCAGGGTTAACAGAAATTAAGAAATGAGAACAACTGAAATCTCAACCCATCATTAATTTCCATATTCGTAAACCATAAACAAACATATTATATGTCATTAAAATAATATAACAGGTGTTTTTGAATTATGGTAATCTAAAATGACTAAGACTTAACAAATCGAAATTTTGGGCCCGGCAGAACAGTCAACACATTAACAAAAAGGTCATCGGTTCACGTCATTAAAACCAAGAGTATTAAAGAACCAGGCGTAGGCTATTTAAAATCATCAATAGATAAAGAGCAAAAACGGCATTGTAAAATGGCGCGAAACAATTTCCCAGTTTCCTGCTTCCGTTGTTCCGTGCGTTATTTTAATAATAAGTGCCTTTGACTTACGCAACGATGTGAATATTTGCACGCACGCTCTAGATACATAATAAATGGCCAATAATTTTATGATGACAGTATTTAAATACGATATTCCATGTTTCTTTAACCTTGACAAAGTATTTTTCTATAAAAATTAGAGATCATATAATTCACTAAACATTAGAAAAAATATTTTATTTAAACGATTACGCTCGTACTGCAATAGTATTCTTAGATAACTTTTCTTCGATAATATTCTTTAGAAGTCAAATTAAACCAGCGAATAATTAGTAATTGCTCTAGTGGCTAAGATGACAACGATGTTAGGCGTTAATTTAAATACACAGTTGCCAGGTTATAATATAAAGACTGGCTTTGATGAGAAAACGTTACTGTATTTCCTTTAAAATTTTCAGCCGATATTTATCATCAGGGAATCGAATCTTGATAATATGCCGTATCTCTTCACAGGTGTACGTTTCGGCTAGTTGCTTATCAATCGTCCAAAGCTCTGCTATTTCCAGAAGTTGAGCTTTTAGTAGTTGTGGCATTTTAGTAAACTTTATCCAACCTTCAACTCTTGTTTCAAATTTTGAGTCCTGTAAAATATAATATAAATCATATATATCAAATATTTTTTAGACGTACTTAAAATTAAAAATTCTCTCCAATTAGTTACCTCAAATAAAGTTCTAACATCTCTAATTGAATCTTCAAATCGGACCACAAGCATATACATCAGCTCTTCATCAATGGGTTGTAAATCAGCAAAAACTCTATTCAACATTGATTGGCATAAGGCTTGCACTAGTGTACATAGTGATAGTTCATACATCTTTGATGGTAGAATGCCATGCCAATGTGACTGAAGTTGCTTCATTAAAGTGATAGAATAATTAACAGCACAGTTAAGTGTATCATAAGAATCTAATGTCCATGGAAGCTCTGAAAGTAAAATCTTAATATAAACTACTATGAACATTAAAATGATGATATTGGTAAGGTCAAGTATTAAAATATTTCATAATGTACTATTCATATGAATATATTTTATAATATACTAGTTAGTCTTGAAGAATTTTTTTATATTAAATGCATATATATATATATATATA
>JAAAKR030354204.1:15330-26679 GCA_010014985.3 Delias pasithoe
AGAGCCTTTCAGATGTTTTGTCGATTTATTTGTGATCGTTAGTCATACATCTGTTTATAGTAACTGTACTAAACTGCGGATGCGAACACTACTTTCTCTTTCATTTAATAAGATTGTAAAGCACTAGGTATATTGATTAACATTTATTGCAATTAAATAATTAGTAAACCGGGATACTGTTTAACTCTCACTAGTAATGAAAATGAGAGTTTTTCGGATGAGAGAAGAATGAAACCAATTTTAAAATGCGGTAATCGCAGTAATCGCATTTTAAAAAAAGGTAAAGGAAGTCATTAAATCCATGTGAATACAACATATATCCATAGATCACTCCCTATATGCCCTGATTTTTGCTATCTAAAACCGTCCTAGGGCGTAAAAATTAACAAATTGAAACGCATTGAGAATAACTGTATTAAAGCAATCGATTTTTTAGTGTAGATTAAAATTATAGCTCATTGCTGAGTGCTATAGAGGTGTACGTGCGTAAATAATAAACATTATTACGCGACCTTTTATTTGACAAACAAAGATTTATGAGAATATCTGCATCGGCTGTTATCTGTTTAATATTACTTAACGTACACAATAAATAATAAGGCGACAGTGTTTTATGTCGCTTGTGAAAGAGCTGTTGACTTATACAAGACTTTTGAATGATGTATTTTGTTCAACAGGATTTTTTATCTGCACTTGATTTAATCCAATTTGGTTGTCGCATTTACGTCTCGTTTGAGTTATGCCCAATTGAATGCTTTAATCTATTCACCATGTAGTTAATTTTCTAAATATTTGATATTAAGTAGAATAGCCATGGTTTACACCTGCCCTATATAAACGATGGTGCAGGTATTTGGACGTAATTTCGGCAATATATAATAGTGTATATAACTATTAATAGATAACCTCATTAAAGCATATAATTTTGTTGCAGAATCGCTTCAATATCTTGTGCACACAAGAATATTATAAGTGTAGAATAAATAAGGGCGCCGCCCACGTTGCACGATAACGCAGCATCCCGTCCGCAGAGAAATTAATCTGGAACTCGGTAACAGGAAACGCAGTGATAAAGTGCTACACAGTAGCCATACAGAAAGGTTGGACCAGTAATTGGTAAGATGATCAATGGACTGACCTGTCGACACGAAACACGATAAAATGACGAAATATTCCAACGAACTCGAGCCGTCTGCCTCCAGGATTCCAAATATGGATCAGTATGGATGCCGGGAGCGCGAAAAGCAATGTTCTGTGGTGTGTAGAGCGCAAGAGAAAGACGAATGTGGCAGAAGATCGATTATCGCGAGGGTTCGAATGAACGTATACAGTGAATCAAAGCGAGCCGCCTATTTGAAATTTAAATGTGCGCGGGGTACGCGGGCGTTTGGGAGCTGTAGGAGGACAATGGGCGTGCACGTGCGAGCCTTAGCCGTGCTCGGACTAGTGTTCATGTTAGTGACAACGATCCAAGGTGCGCCCGGAAGGAAGCGCTCCGGGCGTAGCGCGCACGAGAAAAATGCGGTAAGTTCTCAATCAAATCCATGGCGCTTGTTGGTTGTTGGATTACTATATAAAAAGTAACCAATAAGTATCGTAATAATAATAAATAATAATAATATGTATTGCCCTTCAGAGGTTATAATAATATTCTTTAACATACAATAAAGTTGATATTATACAGTTTTAACTAAATGTAATAAAACTTTATAGAGTTTTTAAATTAGTTGATTAATCTAATTAAAAATAAAAATAGGTATTGTGGACAGATCTAAACCGATTTAAATTTGCATGGCGGTTTCTCACGTGACCGCGGCAGTTGTCAATGGTTTTACAAAATAAGATTACAAGTACACGGGATCTATGTTCCGATCCCGTGTTTAAAGGGGTCCCTAAATGATGTATTGCATACAAAACAGTTGACTAACATCCTGGCAGGGAAGATTGTTGTCTCGTCTGGCGTCTGCCGGATACTGGCAGCACAATGTTGACTATAAGCTCATTGTTTGCTTGAAAGCCTTTTTTTATGTCTGATCCTTGAACTTGATTAAAGTTGATGGAACGAAATGAACGACAATTTATTCGATGATTCATAGATTTAATGTATGTATACATATGTTTCTCTACTATGATTTCTACGGTTTCGATTTGTATGTCAAGCAAACCATTGTTTTTATTATAATAGGCGGTTCTATTACTGTCGCCAAGATGAAATAGGTGTTGAGGATAGTACGACTTTAAACTTAATCCGCCGCTGAGCAGCCACTTTTGACGTAAAATTTGGCGTGTCGTATTAGATTGGTGGTGAGTGGTGACAGACGGAAGGACGGTTAGATTAATGGGCTAAGTGACGAGTGGGTGGTCTAATGCCTAGTGACTGGAGGACGTCCTCGACCATTTATTATCCGGCAACTGTGAAAAATCTGACAAATTTCAACGCGGATGATAAATCTCTGGCGTCTGCTGTTTGGCATTAACGTGCTGGGCACAAACAGATAAGGCGTGCGGTCGACTTGTCAAATGTTCTTCTTTAGCTTCTAGTCATTTAATATAGAAATTGGACGTAAAACTTAACTATTACAATTTAAAATTGAAATAGTTTGAGTTAGAAGGTTAATTTATGGAAGAGTTTATCCGTTAAAAATTTTCTTTAAATTTACTCATGTATTAGAATAACTTTAGAAAGTAGTATGTACAAGTCAATAATTATTAGATATATATATATATTTAATAGTATTAATAATATTCAAAATATTGTTACGAACATTATTAGTAGAATGCAATTTATGTGATAAATGTCATATATTACTTTTAGTGGTAAATTAAAAATATTTTACTAATTTAATTAAAATATATTAAAAAGTATTTCAAATTGTTGGTGAAATTATTCCGAAAATTGAATAACACCATTCATGTATATAATTCTCTCTAAATATGTAACGATATTATTTAATAAATATATATTTAATATCTATATTAAATACATTTTAATAGTTCAATAATGTATAAGTATAAGGTTGAGATTAAAATTGAAAAGATCGAATAACATTTCTCCCAAATATCGTTTCTCATAGAGCCGTTTTGTCGGCAAAGCCAGCGCACTTATCTGTTTGATGAATATTCCAAGAGGTCAGAATGATTTAAATCAGAGTTGAACCAATTTTAATTACAATTTTAACACGGCGTGACCGCGATGGTTAGCGGCTTCCTGCGCAAGCACCGATTAACTAGGTCGTGTTTGTTTTAAAATTATGTTTCCGAATGATAAATGGACCATCGCGATGTTTTATAGCAGTCGCTCATATTGTAATAATCACACCATTTTAGTATCAAAACTTAACGACTGACAGTTAAGAACTCCCTTCTCAAAATGTACATTTACTATGATTCGCTATCAATGTCAAAAATCTTTCATTGTGAAGAGTGATTTTTCAAATCGGGTGCCATTTATATGATAGTTTTTCTATGAAAACTATAGAACACGAGCTGGAGCAGTCCTCCGCCCATAGACATCCTTGCAAAGCCGGGGTGCGTTGCTGGCCTTTAAAGAATAGGAGCTCTCCCTTTCTGAAGTCGTGTTGCTTTGGAAATACTTCTGTAGACAACTGATTTATCTTAATGTTGTTTTATTTGAGATATAAGGGAATATTTCTTGTTAGTAGAAAATATTATCTCTCCGAATCAATCCCTGGACCTTCCGCGGTAGAGACAGTAACTATATGATGCTGGCGCGTGGCTGAGTATGGAGGCTATTTTTAGCTGTAAACGTACTTAAAAAATGAATAGATGATGTGTACTTCTAGAAACTGAACTGGGGGTCATTTACCTCCAAAAGTTCACGACCTTGACCTAACAGCTGTTTATTTATTTATTGATATTGGTGGAACAATAATATGTTTTATAGATTCCGTTACAATGCGTTTTTAAACTAATACACAGTTAAAGGGATGCTTTGTAAAAATATCATATAAAGAAATAAGTCGGATCATAAGACTCCGCGTTTTAAGGCATTTTGTGACGCGCACATCCACTCTGTGGAGCCAGCTCTATGTAGAGCTATTTCCAAACCAATACGACATGGAAAATCAAAAATAGAGCGTACCTATCTCTGAAAGATGGACAACATACCTGCGGCTGGTGGTGTCCACGGGTGGAGTACTACTTACCCTGGGTGAGCGTCCTGCTTGTTTATCTCCAGATGAAAAACTTCTATGTATCTGTTGTTAAGAATTCAAAACTATCTATCGATTTGAAAACTAAATTCTCCACAGATATCTTTTGCTCCACGAAAGACATACAAAGCTGGGAGACATAAATATAATCGCCATGATTCAGCCATTCACCTGAGCGTTTCGAAATAGGTTTTTATCTTACCAAAGCCCAGGTAAATAGGTGTGCAACCATTCTATATTTACAATCGAAACTGGATTTATTTGAAGCGTAGGTGTTCGATTTACTTTAAAGATTTCACTTTCATTGCTGTTTATACCACAACACCTTTAACTTGCTGGTTTTATTTTAATTTTGCCATTTAGTTCCTATAGTACAGTAAAATTTTAGTTTCTGGGTCTTTATTTGCAGTACATAATACAATATATAGAGTCTAAAATTCATGGCTTAAATGCGACTATGTGATAGAATTATCAAAGGTGGTGCTGATAACCAAGGATTTTGAATTTTTTGAATAAATAATATATACCCTCTGTCATTTTATTCATACAGATGAAAATGGCACTGTTTTGTTTCTTGTAATGTTTGGATTCTCTTCAAGCAATTGATAAGGTTAGCGTTAAATGAAATATTCGCTTCGTTATTCGTTTATATTATACGGTTTTTAATCTCTGTTTGTTTATGCTATTTAGAAACGGCATGTTTGGTAGAATTGGATGTTAAATTTATCAGTAAACAATCAGTTGTCTTCCCACGTAATATTATCAAAAATATTGATTAACATGAAGTGAAATCTTTGTATTAACATGAAATTTCAAACGATTATAGATAAGTGTAGAGAAAAGTACATCATTTTCATTTAAAAGTACGTTAAATTAATAAAATACTATTCATTTGTTTGCTTATATCAAGAACTATATGCACGCATGTATATACGAATAGCAGGCAACGGGCGTCCACTACTTAAACAGTTCGGGAGCGTGTAATAAACATTAGCATCTATCCTAATAAAATTGTTGGTCTGGTAATTGGTTGAACGAGCTAATCTTGAGAATTACTATTCCGATTTGACAGCTATCCCTTTCACTTATAAATATTGCTTTACTTGAAACAAATTAAACAGTTTTTCACTCTCTCACTGATATTTGTTGACCGAATCAAATTTTGTTTTTTTGTTTGAAATTTTAGTTTTCGTGATCAATCTTAGCTATAATTCGATTCTTAATGATATATTTTTATTGACTGTGTGACGTAATATTAATATGTCGTTTTGAAAAGAAAAATGATCTAAGTCTGAAATAAAGCTATTAAACTAGACGTTGCAACATAGAAATATCTTATTGCAACATTACAGTAATTTTGTCATAATCTTGTCCCAGTGGACGACTGCAGAAATTATTGTAATTATTAAATTATATATCTCCAATCCGACTAAGCTGCCATTTAGTTCGCGTTGTGCATAAATTGTACGTTTAAATACCATAAAAGCAAAATTTCGCTCTGATTCTCCGAGCCTATTGGCGCTATCATATGCTAATTGGCCTCAAATCAAAATCAGACAGACGCATTTCTGTACCTGTCTTGTACTAATATTTACGGGATCA
This sequence comes from Delias pasithoe, assembly GCA_010014985.3. Classification (NCBI taxonomy): domain Eukaryota; kingdom Metazoa; phylum Arthropoda; class Insecta; order Lepidoptera; family Pieridae; genus Delias; species Delias pasithoe. The sequence continues at coordinate 21,105 of JAAAKR030354204.1, forward strand.
ATTTATTTCTTAGGATTTCTTTCGGTCTTGGAAAAACAACATGAACGCAATAAATAACGGTATATTTGTCGTTATAGTTTGAACTTTGCTTCTTATCAATTATAATAACATAGTAACAACCATGCATAACAGTTGCTTTAGACGTGATTTTAATTGGCACGACACTCTCTTTAATAAGGGAATCATTGGCACCAACCTAAACCCAAGTATCTTTCTACTAGACACAAGGTCTGCTCTACAAAGCAGAATTATTTTTTATTTTCAAAATTAAATGTTACAGAAATTAACACTATTGATACTATGTTGTTTGACGATTTTGCAAAACAGGCCCATATGCCCGTATATCTTATTAATTTGTTCTGTACTTAATACGTAACATTAAAAAAATGAAAAGACAAAGTTAATTAAAACAAAGCAAGATTAAAAAAGTGTACCGCCCAACGTGGGGCTCGAACCCACGACCCTGAGATTAAGAGTCTCATGCTCTACCGACTGAGCTAGCCGGGCTATACTCAATATAATGAAATAATGGTATAAACAGTACATTTTAAAAGAAACCATTGTTTGTCAAGGCTGTAAATAAAATACATATTTTATTTATTATTATTGTTGACAGTGTTATTTAATTTTGTTTTGTAGTACTGGGCAGGTTACATCTCGAATTTATTAAATTAGTTTTATCGAGTATATTGCTACAGAATAAAGTTTAAACCTCTGAATTAATGACAGCACCAAAATTATTTGGTGAAAAATGAAATACGGATTTATTTTCAGTTGTCGCTAGCACTTGGATCATCGTCATTGACCCACATTTCAAATTATCATTATTTCTATTTGAGCGATCACTTATTCGTAAAAAATATAACTGTAAATTTAATACTACTGAAACAAAATTCATTCATTCCGTAAGTATTTATATTGTCATTTTGAGAATTGTCGCTATTAGTGTTCTGTTATCTACGACTAACACATCGTGCCACTCTTACAGAGAAGAAAAAAACAGGACCCGCTAAAATTACAGCCATTTGAAGCCAAACTCGTGTTACGTAAAGTTTAGAGCTTAATAACTAGAATTTGCATTTCCAAATTGGTGCGACGGTCGAGTATGCATTAATTTGTACCTGGAGCATCATAGTAATTAACGAAGTGACGAACAAGTGCCGCCGGACGTGTTTCAATCATTCAAATTATTGTCTCTCGCGAGCTGCTGCCATAAATTTCCTACAAAATTGTGGTTTTTATAGGAATCTAAAATTGAATTGCTAATGACGTAATGTTTATTGAAACATATTATTATATAAGGAAATGAAATAATTCGAAATCTACTTGGTTACACATAAATAAGAGATCACAGACATTATGACGGTCTGCTTTATATGTATCTATCTATGGCAACAACCGAAATGTGATTTTGAAAGTACTAATTGCATGCAGCTAAAAAATTGTAGTTTCCCCGAATACGTTGGATTTTTCGTTGTAATCCGTTGACCTAAAATTCGCTGTTATTAATGATTGTTTGTCAAGAGCAGATTGCAGACACCGATAACGAACTTCCATGAAATTTACTCATTTTACTTACATATGTATTTCTTTAATTGGATGACATTATTAATCGCTTTGTACTAAAATGGAATTGACTTCATTAGCTTTGGTCCTCGAAACTATAAGATATTTACATACTAGCAATTATTGTCGGCTTGCCCTTAATTTTTACAATTTAACTACATCCTTATATAGTTTGGAAGTATTTAAAATACCTTACCTTGCTGTACAACCAATATGAGAAGATGAAATTTTCTATTTTATTTTTATAATTTTATTAGTTAGTAATCGCTTCGTATATTCTTTATAACATTTTATAAAACAAAAAGCCCGTAAAATTACATTTGCAGTTAGTAAATAAAAACTACGCAATATTAGTAATCATGTTACTTAATCAAATTATGAGTAGCTAATGAGGAAGTCAATTATATATTACTAAATAATATATTTGTAGGGCGATGCATGTTCACTCATCTTTGAACGGAAGTCGTAGCTAAGGATAAATATATCCAAACCGTCTCAAGTTAATTGTATAATGCATTCAAAATTGCATTTCCTATTTTAAAAAGTTACCCTAGCATTATTAACAACGTAAATAGTGGATTATCCTGTTAAGATCCTGTTAAAATTAATATACAAAAATCAAGTAGTACCCGTTTTAAACTTAAAAAATTTCAGGTTGACTATTTGTTTAAATAAAAAAAGGGAATTTACTTCTGATCGCTTCGCAAAGAGAAATATTTATACCTTGTAGTGTAATTTAAAAACAACTGGACGGATTGTAAAATGTCTCACAATCCCAAAGTTCCTGAGAGACAAATAAGGACTAATTTTTTACCACGTAGACACCGTCACGAATAACGAATTCTAATTGCGTTTGAATGAAGGAATATATGATTCGTAACGTAGTCAGCGAAAGTGTAGTCTAAGAACAACGCCTAATGTATTCAAACTATAAGAATTAAAAAAATAATATTGCAATAAGAATAGCAATATTGCATATCTAATTTTTGTAATATGTAGTTGTATCACGTTTATGAGCTCGATATTCCGGACGGAATTCGGAACGTTGTTCCGGTGACTCAGGTGTCTATATCCTGTGGTCAATTTCAAGGAACGCATAGACAATAGATATCATGGATTATAATAATGTGGTTGTATATTAAATTTGCAGCACTAGAAGTCAGTGAAAATGAAAGTTTTCTTCATTGATTATGTCAAATAGATTAATTTATTTGAAACATAAGTACTTACCTAGCGACCCAACAATTGTCGTTGTGCCTCGCAAATTATTAATATATCGCTATTAAAAAAGCGTGTTTGTAACAGATGAGTGAAAATTTAGAGTTGCGTATATTTTTCAACCGCCAAACTAATAAAATCGATACACTAAAAACATTACCCTCCATTTTTCTACACTCAAAAATAGTAAGTAGCCTATATGTTAATCCAGGATATCACCCTCTATAACAAATTTCACAAAAACCTGTAAATAACCTGAATTTGTTTATAAATAAACTGAAATTTGCGGGCTTTTGGTGGGGCTAACAATATTCGAAAGCCCTCTTAAAATTGCCTCGACCGGAATGCAATAATAAAGTCTACCTTCGCTACCCTTGGTAAAAAATAAAAGCTCAAACGACCCTTATACATTAAAATAGCTTCAGTCATTCCGAGTCTGGTAAAGTTCAGCTGAAAACTATTATCATCTATTAAAACTTAAACTCGAAGCCATTTTTATCAATTTTCTTAATTAAATCAATATTTTGAGTAAGTAATATAAAGTTTAAGTTGTTAAAACTACATAAAAGATATTTAAATTGAACATTTATACGCTAATAAAGCTATTTAAAAGTAAACTTTATAGAGCTTATCATCTGTAGCTATAACTGTAAGTTTAATACAAGTGAGAACAAATTTGCATCTCGCGTGCTTCTTGCAAATAGCTTACATGAAGCTGTTTTATGTGCAGATAATCTAATTTAAAGGCTAACCTCTTGTGTGGTGTTGTAAATTGAACTTATAGCTAACAATTTAAGTAGTAGACGTTGGGCTTATTTGTGAAAGGCGGTATATAATTAAAACACTGTATTTTTTAAATGGTATAGCGGACAATGCAGCAGGTGGTTCTCCTATATGGTAAGAGATCACCGCCCCTTCTGGACAACCGCCACAGGCCGCGCATTATTTGTGTTACCGGATTTTTACGCAGCTTAAGCAGCATTTGTAAGGGCCTCCAATATCCTCACTCACTTAGCGAAACGGTAGAAGTATTGTTTCAGGTACAGCTGCCATTTCACACTGAGTATTCTATGAGCCCGTGGTATAACTCCGGACCGGCCCAATTAATGCGTTAGCATATGCTACAGCATGGCTTTCTCAAGGTTAAACGCATGTTTGCTATAAAACATAAGTGATATATAAATTACTTAAATGTATAAAATATATTTTTACTAACTAGCAGATACATGCGACTTAGATTATTAATATGCACTGTCTTAGTGAAAGATGTTCTGTTGGTCTATCTGACTGGATGTCGCTAAGACCAAAATAACTGAACCGTTTACGATGAATGACATCATCGGTTAAAAAATAGATATGCGAAATAAATGGAAGGATCTAAAATAACTTAAGAATAAATTTATAATGCAGTATATCAAGTATTGATATTTCCTGTCCATATGTTTCATTTTCTTTTTCTGATGATTGAAAACTTTACTCTATGTTTATGTACATATACTTTTTAAGCCTATCGTATAAAACATGCCTAGCAAAATACAATTTAAAATACATAATGAAATATCTAAATCGGCGCTATTGCGAACACGTGTAACATTATTGTTCCTAGAAATTGAAGTCTGGAACATTTTTTAAAAATCGCATTATCAGAAATGAACTTTGGAATTCAATAATGGTACTCTTTGCAATGAGCACAAATTCCTTTGGCTGAAAAATAAAAAGAGATTCTATGTTATTACACTTTTTAAAATAAATTGCTTACAGTGGCGTTAAGCCATTCTTCTACGTTTGCTTCTTAAACTGCGTAAAGAATAAAATGTATTCCCAAATGAATGTTTTAAAAAGTCAGCTTCTCTTTCATTTTGAATATAGAGTATGACACATATAGACATAAATGAAGACCAAAATAAAATTTGAAACATGACGACCCTTTCAAATACATTATCTGTATTCCGAAATAGTTGTGGCACCTGTATTGCTTTTAATATTTTCGATACTTTAATATAAACGCTAGCTTAAAAACTAACCCTTTGAAAAAGTAGCCAAAGAGAACTTTGAAAAAGTAATATAACTCATATTATTTTTTAAAATAGATGAAGTAATACATAAACTCATGATTCTGTGTAAAGAAGTCTCAGAACGACAATATACTAAGGCGATTCTCTGCTTAGCCATAATTTGGAGCGGGTTACAGATCAGCTGATCTTTGCCGGATGAGGCCAAAGATCAAACACGGTAATGATGTACATCTGTTAGTGTTTCTTCGTTTGCATTAATAGTTCGTAAAATAATAACAAGTATCTCATAACGCTTACTACTTGTTTGTAATATAAATAATAACATTAGTCTATACCGAAGGTCGGCATTAAGTTTAAAGCGAATTTGTGACAAGAGATCGTAAATTATAAACTAATATTTATATAATAATGTATTATGGCCCTTGTTTTTATTAAATACGTTTAAAGAAGACAAAGAATAGCGCAACCCTTTTATGTTAAATATAGTTTAATGAAAGACGCGAATGAATTATAAAAACGCAGTGATTAGCTAAGTCTAAACTCCAACCTCACCATCAGGGCACATGAGGGCGTCTACATTCATTTAGGTTGGGGCATCAACCCCTAATGTGTTTCCCTTGCTCACTAATTAAAAATGACATGCTTGTGTGTCAACAGTCAAGGCACTTCTTTGTTCTGACACATGACAATACAGCATGTGGGGCATAAAATGCTAATCTAAAATTTGATTAAGTGTGATACATTTCGTAATACGGAGGTTTTAAATTGTTTTTTTT
>JAAAKR030354302.1:8203-23594 GCA_010014985.3 Delias pasithoe
AACTATATGTTACCTGTGCACTCGCAGTGAGCATCTAAGAAGGTGATGACGTCACCCTTCACGTGCTTAGCGCCCAGCAGCCGGGCGCGAATCAGACCCGAACGATTCTCCGTACGAAACAAATGCGTCGGCACCGGAAGTGTCTTTATATATTCTTCTAGCTTCTTACCTAAGTGTTCTATGGACACAAGTAAAAAGACACCATCTCAATAGATAAGCTCAATACCACCGCCATTCGCTGAGTGGATGACGCATCTGCTTTTTTCTCCCGTGGTTTTAGGTTCGAATATTGAGAAAATACTTCATACCATAATGATTTACATGCTCAAATTACTAGTGTTTTCAGAATTTTACTTTTAGATCAGAATATGACTTAGAACAGAACACAGGTCGATTATAATTTTAAAGCTGCAATACTATTTTATAAACTCAAACAAACTTACCTTTCTCACTAGCATCATCAACTAAAATAATTTCCTTTAAAAGTGGCCGCGGTGATCTGTTTATTGTACTCCAAATAGTTCTTATCAGTGTGGACCAAGCCTCATTATGGAATACTATCACAACACTTGTTGTCGGTAGTAATTGTGGATATTGCTTATCTTTACACCTAGGTTTTATAAACATAAGATTTTATTGGATTGAATATAATTAATTTTAAGGCTCTTTCAGTCTTTCTTTTAGTAATATAACAAATATTTTAAAGCTCTTGCACATTTTTTTATAATATGCTGGACAGAAATGTTTTAATGATATGTATAGCAACTTGATTGAGAACTTATTTATTTCATATCAACTGGAAAAATATTGGTAACATATGTAGTGTAACTCACTTTTCAAACCTAACATCAGTCAATGACCTATTATATGAAATCATATCACTAGCCATTAAATTAAACTGATTTTCTTGAAACTTATCCAACATTAATTTTTCCTGTTCTATTGGAATGTTGACTGCTTTACCTAAAACATGAAAAACATACAACTGGAATTTAAAAGAAAATTAATGAAAAAATCTAATATAACTCTTACAGGAAATCTATAAAAAAAAACTTTAATCATTAGCACTTCTCAGAATAATTACAAAATTCTAAATTTTATTTATCACAAAAATATTTACTCTATAACAATTTTAAAAATTATTTAATTATAGCATAAATTTGAGACCTCTTTATCTGGATTTAAATATAACTGACTAAATATAAATAAAACTATGACAAACATAGTTTATCATTGGAAAAGTGAATCGGCTTCACAATTCTGATGTTGATCCAGTAATGTTTTAGTTAGCACATAATATTAGTATAGAAAAGAATATGGCAAATGATATGGAACAAGATCATACGAGAAATTCTTACCCATTTCTCCTGGCAACTCTCTCTGAGGTTTAATTGGTGGAACAAGCTTCCATTTCTTGAGCCTAGACCTTGGGTATGGAGGAAGATTTAAGCCATCTTCACCAATATCCGGTTCTATTTCATTTTCCTCCAGGTTGCTGTCCTCATCACCAACACCTCTTTGCAAACCTGCAGCTATTGCAGCCTTTTTACCATTTAATTCTTCTATATCCTGTTCAATGCAATTACGAACCAATTGAAAGTTTGTTTAAGACAGAAAAATCTATCATATAATTATGGCTTAATATTATATTAAACAAAACTTAAAACATTATAGCTTCTAAGATATGTTGTTGTGACTTTATATTTATAATAGAAATAATAACTTATGGTGCGTTCAGCTAGGCACTCACAACCCTCAAAATAATCATATTTTCTCAATGTATTATCACATAACTTACTCTTATTCCATAACCATTTGTTATTTTTTTGTTGCAGCCATCGCCAAAACAGTCTGAATAAAAAGTCAATATTGCTACATCAACTAACAGCCAAACTAAAGATGTAAGAAGGATAATTCGGCATGTATGTATTCTAATTCTACTTCTAAACATTTTATTATTTTAAATTCACAAGTTAATTCACTGCCACATGTCAATTTCACGTTTCACGCGAATGTCAATCGTAAGCGTAGACCATTCACCTGAAACAATGGGTCCAAGTTAAAAACATGTACAATTTTTTAAAAACCATGAATTATTATTACATGTATTAAAGAATGCAATATGTATTAAATCTCTTACGAATATCAAAGCTTCTTTAACAAAAGTTAATTTAAAAGTAGGTTTCCGGATATAATTTTACTTTAATTTATAAAACAACAATTGTAACAATTTAAGTGTTAAATAAAACATATTTTGTATATTCGGTAAAATTCCAGAAATACTTACAATAAATTGTATTACTTTATTTATAATTTAACAGAAAATAGTAAAACAACAGCAACAACATCCATTCGGTACTTTGTTAATGCACACACAGATTTATTTCAGATTGCACAGACCTGACTGCGAATTGAGACCAAATAATTCGGTTATCGTGTTACCTGTCTTCGCTTTGACAGCCCCAGACGCAGTGTTGCTGACTACGAAACTCTATACTACCCGAACTCACAGTACCAACAAAAAAAAGTAATAAAAAAATACCCGCTGGATCAATATCAAAAATTTTAGAGTCCTCTTCACGAAAGAAACTCCCAGACGGGGAGCTGTAGTCGCGTGACATATTTTACTTCGATGAAAAAATTAATATATTTTAGATAGGCTGTAATTTTATTACTCAAGTTTCTGTTAAGAATTTTAACACACCTGTAATTAAACAATGAACAATTAAAAATAATAGTTACTTTAATATTATAATACTTATGTACTATATAATATATATTTAATTACTACCTTAAATTTAAAAAATATATATTTGATAACTGAAATAAAGCTGTTGCCATATCAATCTTCGTTTTGCATATAGCTATTACTAATTTATGTTAAATCCTCATCTATATTGTATTTGTTTGTTTGTTAATGATAAATAAGTAGACTAATTTAATTTCAGAAATATTAAATGTGTCTGTTCTGTCATGATTAGGCCAAATATAACTGTTAAAATATTATTGTGACTCACTTACTTCATTTGAAAATATTACAATTTTTAAATGTACACATAATTTAAAATGTCAGTACCGCCAACCTCATCCTAGGCTAAATTATACCATACTTTAATGAAAACTGCTTTAGCTTACATTGTGTCGTTTGATAATAGTAATAAACAAAAATAAATTATAAAAACTAAATATATAATTATATCAATGTTGATATCTGCTGCTTGTCTTTCCAGTTCAGATTTCACGCGAATAGCGAGGCGGTTCAACTGAGCATTCAACACCTGAGGCTGCGCTTCAGCTGAATCAGTCTGTTGAAGTGAGGTGAGGTCGGCAATGGTAACCCAGGAATTTCTGATGAGTCGCGAGATCAATGCCGCAGTGCGCCACCAAGTCAATGACGTCAGGCCGGTGCGTGTCAATCCAAGGGTAGTGGAGGGAGGTATCGGGACCCTTGACGATGAGTGTTGGAGACGACGTGTGCTTGGCGTTATAGTCACCCACGTCAATCGTCAGCTGGTCCGTGCAGATAGTTTTCACTAGATCACTCTCGAGTAATGGTCCGAATGGGGCATAAATGGCCAGAATAGCTGAGCTTACCGCCCATTAAATTTAAATAAAGAAGTACTAAAATTAAAAATTAATACATAATATGTAAAATGCGTTTCACCAAGCGCTCAGAACGATCACGCTCCCGACCACTGTTTTTGTCGTTCCATTTATTTCTGAGCGTTAGTATCATAAACTCAAGCGGATTCGATAATTGACTGTTTTGATTCTTCATTTGACAAGGTGTGGTTTGACAAATTAAAGGAATAAAAATAAAAGCTTGGAGAGGTTAGATAAGAATCATGTTATTATTAAGAACTGATTATAAGTTAACTTAATTTTAAGAAATAATCTACAAGTGCTAGAAGAGAATCTTAATTTAGTATATAGTAAATAGATATTTTACTACAAAACTTTTAAGAACGGACGTTTCTACAAACAAAATATTTTATTTATAACAGAAATATTTTTGTAATTAATATGGACATTAATAATTTATATGGTAAAGTTATATTCATTGTTAATTGTTAGACATGTGTAAATAAATGGCTGTTCAATATAGACTAAAATTAATTTTATTTAACTAATTTAGCATAATAATATTTACCTGTCTTCGCACGTTCAACACCAGTCGCAGGAACACGTTTCCACAGCAATATCTCTGTCAGAATCATATAAAACAATTTTTGTCGTCGTAATCGCCGAGTGTAAACATCAAATATTGCGCCAAATCGCCTATCTCGTTTCTTTTTCTTTTTTTTTGAAATGGCTAACTCGCTGCTGGCCTTACGGCCTTTACAGATTATTGCGGACTATGGGGTATCTCGTTTCCTGCGCATTTAGATACGGGCCTGAAGTTGGCACTTGGAAATGAATTTTTAAAACTTTTTTGTCCGTCAATGTTTGATATAATTCTAAATTTGCCTGATAATTCTATATTTATAAAAAAATAAACAAATTTTTACTCTTAAAACAGCGATTTCTTCATCAAATCCATTAGTCTTCTTTGTCATTTGATTGGTAATCGTTTTTTTATTCATTGTCCGATCAATATTTTTAGTTGTCCGATTGTTTTTCTATTCTTAATTAATTTTTTTTGAGATTAGTTTTGAATACGCAATATTGCGCATATGTCACAGCAGGCGTCAGCATATTTATTACGTTGTAAATTTAGAATACTTCTGTTTAAAATCGATCGTTACTGATGAATTAATACAATTTTTAGGATTTATTGTTAATTTTAATATAAAAATACCATTTATAATTTCAAATTATTTTTTGTGATATTGTTAATAATTAACTTTTATTTTTAAGCAAACAAGTGTAAATTTCATGGAGTACTTCTGCTAAAAAATGATTTTTTTATACATTACATGCATTTTTTTATATAGATATTATCGTGCATTTTGATAAAAACTCACATTCCTTGTGGTAAACTTCATTGTTTTTTATTCTTAACTCATTTAATAGTTTTACATGCCGTAAGATATGTGAAGATAATATTAGTTCTTTGTGAGCGAACCGAGTGTTTTTGAAAGAAAATCTTGCCCGAACTCCGAAGTCTGCTTATCAATTTTATTTGTAAGCTCAACAAATAATTCAACAATTATCCGAAGCGTCTCTGGTGCACTAGAAAAAGCAATAGAATTTCACAGTATTACTTTTTATATGCGATTTCAATATTGTCACTGCAATAAAAAAGTATCACAGAGAACGCCGAATTTATTTATATACATTGGGCTTGACATAAGAAAATATTATGAAACAGAAGATCGGATGTGTAAATTACGTGAGTTACCAGTATATATAAAGTTAGAAGTAATTAAATGTGGAGACAATCGTCATTATAAGTTTGTAAAATATTTTAAATAATACATATGTGTTTTTAAAGCTTTTATTTAACTTAATTTTTACACATCTCTCTCAATTGTGTACTCTATATTTCACTCCCTTTAACTGCAGTTACTGTGCTGAAATTTGAAAGATAATTAAGTTTCCATTACAGTAGTATATTTTATAGTTAAATATTTGCCTTTTATAAAATTATTATAATTTCCAGCTGTACATTATCAATAATTATTTGTTAAATTTTTAGTTAATCTTAATTAAAACAATATAATAAATAATAGTAAATAATAATTTAATATTATATATCAATATAAAGAATATTTAATACTATTATTTAAGATATAACATTTTGAAAGTAATATTTGCGGCGGGTGAGTATAATTATTCTCTTGAATGACTTAGAAACAAAAAACAATGAAATCTACCACAAAGAATGTGAGTTTTTATCAAAATTCACGACAATATCTATGAATAAATAAATGATGCATGTAATTGATTTTTTATCAGAAGAACTCCACGAAATTTGCATTTGTTCACTTAAAATTAAAAGTTAATTAAACAATAACAAAAAGTAATTTTAAATTATAATTTTTTTTAAATATATATTTTTATCAAAAAATCCTACAAAATTTATTAATGTGGCGTATGTGCAATATTACGTATTTAAAATTAAGCTCCCAAAAAAAATTAATTAAAAATAACAAAACAATCGGACAAATAAAAATATTGAAATAATAAATACCGATCAAATGAAAACTAATGGATTTGATGAAGAAGCTGCTATTTTAAGTGTAAAATTTTTTGAGTTTAAATTTTACAAATAAACAAACGACGGAAAATCGAAATGTGTAAACAAAATTTGAAAAATTCATTTCTAAATGCTAACTTCATGCAAGTTTTTTAGATCGGTCGTTGTGAGGTTGGCGTGAGCCGTGAGCGAAAGTTTTGATGGCATAAAGTTTTTGCCGCGTTCACAATTCACAACAACCGCGGTCGTCATGTGGTGGAAGTTGGAAGGGTGAGGTATCAAGTACTCACTACTCATAGTCACTACTCAGTACTCATTGACAGCTTGTCACCGACAAGTAAGCGTTATGAGCGTCTAGTGGAACGCACCAGTGTAATATAAAATATTATTATGAGTGCATAATTTTTTGTACTATCAACTAATTTAGTAATGTTACATCAGTAATAGAGACCTAAATCAAAGTTTTAGTAAATGTGTATGATATGTTTAGTTAATTGATATAATCGTTTTTCCAATTAAAAATGAATAGAACTAAAGGCAATTACCAAAAAGCGATGAATTTGGAGTGTAACAACGATAGTGAGATGAACGTAGACGTATACAAACTCATCAACAATGAGGAAAAATCTCCTGATATTAAATATGATAAAGAAAATTCATGGATTGCGGCTGTGCAAATGTTTGTGTCTTTTCTACTAGCTGGATTTGGTATGGTAGCAGCAAGTCTTCTCTTAGACGTAGTTCAACACTGGGAAGTTTTTCTGAATATACCAGGTGTCTATATTCTTGTGCCTGCTCTCTTAGGACTTAAAGGAAATTTGGAAATGACATTGGCGTCACGAATGTCAACACATGCCAATATGGGCCACTTGGAATCAAGCTTAAGAAAATTGGTCATAGGTAATCTGTGCCTCATACAATGCCAAGCAGTTCTTGTCGGATTCCTGGCTGCCATTGCTGCAGTAGCCATGGGTTGGATACCTCAAGGGTTATTTGATATCCACCAAGCGATGCTACTTTGTGCATCCAGTGTACTCACTGCTTCATTTGCAAGTTTAGTTCTTGGACTGATTATGATTGGTGTTATTGTTGTTTCAAAAAAATTAAACATAAACCCAGACAACATAGCAACACCTATAGCTGCTAGTTTAGGTGATTTAACAACCTTGGCACTTTTGTCATGGATATCATCAATGTTATATAAATCTCTTGGCACAAGTCTAATATTGCCATCTATAATTATCATTATTGGTTCAATTTTGGTGCCTGCATGTGGCTATGTTGCTTCTCAAAATGAATATACTTCACAAGCTTTAGACGAAGGCTGGGTGCCTGTAGTCTCAGGAATGGTAATCAGTAGCATTGGAGGTTTAATATTAGGGTACACTGTCTCAAATTATCAAGGTGTGGCAGTTTTTCAATTAGTTATTAATGGTATTGGAGGAAATATGGCTGCTGTTCACGCTTCAAGGTTGTCAACATTATTACATAAAGGACATATCGAAAAATATGTGATAAGTAGTACAACTAAATTACTTATGTTGATGGTTGTGCCTGGTCAACTTGTTTTTGTTTATACTATTGCCTACCTCAAGGCAGGACATACATCTGTAACACCTATATTTATATTAATTTATATGTGTGCTGCTCTATTGCAAGTACTTCTTTTATTAATAATTAGCCATTATTTGGTTCTTTGGATGTGGAAGTTAGGATTAGATCCAGACAACTCAGCTATACCTTATTTAACTGCATTAGGTGACTTACTTGGTACAGCTTTCCTTGGACTAGCATTTTATATTTTGTTTGCCATAGGCGATCAAGATAGTGATTTAGGAGACTGATGTAGTTTTCTTACACATACTATTATAACAGATTATAATGTTTAAGAAATGTAGTAAATTTTATTGTACTTATATTTATTAAATTTTACTAACAAATGTCCTGTCATTCATATTAATATTAGTGTATAATTGAACATTGGTGCTATAGCTGTAATATGCATATCATATTTTGATGAATATATTTATTTTTATAGAAATATTAGTTTTGTTTTATTTATAATTAACCTTGATTTAAGTGAACTTACTTTTAGTTTTACAATAATTAATGTATTATTCATGAATATTATTTATAGTTAATGAAACAAAAGACATTTTAAAAATTGTTTATTAGCTTATTCTAAATTTACTTGACTTCACGTAACCGTCTAACAGCTGATCGACAAGATGATGCCGCAGTTGTGGAGAAAACCCATGCACCACCAGCTACAGTCCTTTTGCAGCGCTTGCATGACCAAATACCCACACAGCTACGTTTCATGGCATCCTTGTAAGAAAAACATTTACATTATTATTCATTTAATAATATGATTTATCAAAACATAACCAAGAAGTAAACAACTTAACTTACTTTTCCACAGAATGAGCAAGTATATTTCGCATGCTGGGTCACTTCCATCTTCTTGACCATTTTACGTAGGGAGGCACCGTAACGGGTACCATATTTACCAGTAATTCCAACCTTCTTAGTGCGTTTCGCCTGTAAAAATGATCCCCACCGTAAGTTTTATTATTTAAAAGAAATGTATCACTCACAATTCAAAATACGACGATTAACTCGAAGAAACAGGTATAGTTTTTAAATTTATCACAATTTATTCAACTAAGCACATTTGATTATTTAAATAATTAGAAATTGATCTCTCACCATTTTATGAGAAACCTGCCTAACAACACTGTTGACAGAAAAGAGCTGTCTTCTATCGAGTAAAGCGAATTGCCAACGATACGTCGATGTTCTACCAACAAATCGATATACCGTTTATATGTATCGATATCCTTTAACTTCGACGTATAATCGTAATATTTTTCATGAACAATCTTATCTAACATTTCGTTTCATTCTCAAAGATATCTATTGCTGACAGATGCCGTGCTAGGTTTGAATATTCGCACTGAAACAAAGTCGATTTGGAAGAGTTTTCAAAGCAACTTCACGACGTCCATCGGCCATCCGCTCTGCATGCGATGTGGTCTGCCCATTGCCACTTCAGTTTGCTAATCCGGCGGGCTATATCAACTCCTTTGGGTCGTCTACGGATTTCTTAATAATACTTTTAATTTAAAGTTAACTTTGACGATGAATATATCAATGATATAGACTTATATTTTATTTTGATGGTCATTTTTTATTTGTTTTCTATTTTAATATATTTATTCAACTAATTAACATACTATAATTGTGACAGCTTCATGAAAATAAAAGCAATACTTTTATGTTATGGAGAAACTTGACAAATGAAAAAATTACCGTTACGCGTCCAGTTGCACTCTTTTTCTCTCGTAACTTAAGGCTTTGTCGACTATCGATGTAATCAAAATCGATTGAATAAGTTGATACGGTAAAATATATAAATCAAGATCTACAGTAGTGCGTTAATGCAAGAGTCACATTCACTTGCATATTAATTATGAATTTTAAATTTACGTTTTAGATTTGGTTTAATGTTTCTTGTTTCCAACAAATAAATATTTATGATTAAATACATAGTTTTTAATATATCGGAATTTTTTTATATTATAAATAAATTCAATTATATTATAAATAAAAAATTGTATTTTTTATGGTTTAATATTCATTATTTTATATTGTAAATATACGATGTTGAAATAGCGATGTTTTTCATGAGCGATGTCGAATTCTTACTTCTGTCATCTCTTTTTGATTCGACCATAAGAAAGTCATGTACATTTTAATAATTAATCAATATGAGGAATGCACCAAATAACTATTGAACACCTATTAATAAAAACCATAATGTGTTCAATTATTCAGCAACTAACGACTGTTTATATAATATTTAAAGGTTAAATAATCATTTTGTAATACAAAAAACTAAGCCGGCCCATTTAAATAACGATTCGTATTTAAATGGATGGTGTCAAAAGTTTTTACTACCCATTCAAAATGTGAGCTAGCACAGTAATTCATATTATTTGATGCCTTTCATTAATTCGTATATCTATTGTCATTTAAAATATTTCACCGAGAAATTTAATAACAAGTTAAGAAAGTGCACGACGATACAAAAAGTACTGAAGCATTAGTGGTTAATAACTATTTAGATACATAGTACATAATAGTGATTTTTAAAATAATAAAAATTATTATTTTAATTATAATATATTTAATAAAATACAATCTTTAGTGTATTATACAAAATTTATACTTAATATTACGACGGAATAATAAATGAGATAGAAATTATAAATCGATTTAGAAAGTCTCACACACATAAGTTTATGATATTGACAATTGACTTTTCCAATGAAAGATAAATTTGAAGTTGATTACTTGAAAATAATTACTGTGACGGCCGACGAGCGACCTACAAATTCTTAAAGGTCGATTTCGACTTTGAAAACCGTCCCGAAAATCTGGACGGGCAAGAAATAGGAATATAATAACAAACATGTTGCGAACGATTCTTGTACGAAACCAAGTTTTAGCTAATAGTGTTAAAAAAACAGCCCGGTGTAATGTTACGAGATGTTTAAGCACAGAGTTATCCAGAAGGAAACAGACCAATAAGTAAGTTCTTTCGGGTTTTAATATTTTCTTCCTAATTAATAATGGTAGTCTTTATATTGTATTAAGTTAAGATAGCATAAATAAAATCAATATTTTGCAAGTTCTATCTTGAAAGAATTGCATAATCGTCTACTGTCAAAACTATACACCTTGGAATGTGACATTGTTGGAAGCATGTGCTTGTCTTGCCTTGTACCGGCCGATTTGCGAAAATAGCAATATGTTAATAATATTATGAAAATTACATATTTTTTTAGTTACATTTGTACTGTGAATACTAATGTATAGGATAATGATTGATTGACACAATATGCAAATGTTTTTAAATATAATAATAATAAATAGCCAGTATCACAGAAAAAATCCATGTAAATCTAGAGGGATTATAATGGGTTAATTATGAAGTAAATATTAGTCATCTCTATCCATTTACACCATAACTACTTTATAAAAATTAAATTGTTTATATATCTTTTTAGATTATTTTATTAGAAGTTTTAACAATATTTTTTTAAATATATCATAATATATATAGCAGTCTACTCTTGTCTCTTAGTTATTATTTTTATAGGGGGATGGAAACAATCTTTCAAAATCACAATCATTGACTTTTATATTATACAATGTCTAAAATAACATAAACACAAAAATGAACATCTTTCAGATTATTATATTCACAACAAAAGCAGCAATCTTTGACACAGCAATGGACTATACAAGCAAGACATTATTCAGACCTCCCTCCTCACAACAAAGTGAATCTGCCAGCTCTTTCACCAACAATGGAAAATGGTTCTATTGTCAATTGGGAAAAGAAGGAAGGTGACAAACTTAATGAAGGTAAATAGTCTATTTTTAAAATCAATTCTGTTGTAGACTTAATAAGTTATCTTGCATTAGTTTTTTTTACTAATAATGTAATTAGGATATTATAACTCAAAAAATGAAAAATAATTTCATAATTTTTTTCATCATATAGTGATCATATTTTTTTTGTAATTATGTTATATTATTTTTTTAACATTCATTATTAGTTTTAATATTCAATTATATAATAAAATTCTAGTAATTAATTGTAATCTAGTAATTAATAATAAATTGTATACAAATTTATATTGGCCTTAAATAATTTTATCATGTAATGAAATTTTGAATACATAGAATTTTTCTTTCTTATCTCTCATGATATTAAAATAAGATATGTTTCAAGGTGACCTACTGTGTGAAATTGAAACTGACAAAGCGACTATGGGTTTTGAAACCCCTGAAGAAGGTTATCTAGCAAAAATTCTTATTCCTGTGGGTACCAAGGGTGTTCCTGTTGGCAAACTATTATGTATTATAGTTGAGAATGAGGCTGATGTTGCTGCTTTCAAAGACTTTAAGGATGATTGTAAGTGATATGAAAGTCAATTTAGCATGGCTGTAATGTAATAAAAGTGTTACTAAAAATTAAGACTTATTTTGCATGTGCTAGAGAAAATTCTAATTTTTTTATTGCTGTATAAAATATAAAGTACTTGACAAAAGATTAAATGAGAAAGAGGTAAATTGGTTTGATTTTGATATGCTAACAATATTTTTAATGTTTGCTTTTGTACACTAATATATTAATGTACCCACAGCATCCAGTACATCTTCCAAGCCTGCACGTCCAAAAGAGAAAGGTTAATTTTCAAATGTTCTCATTTAGATGTATTTTATTATTCATTGCAACTTCATAATTAATTTTGAATGTGAAAATGATTTTTGCATAAATTGCCAGCAATTACCCCATTTTCTTAAAAGGTACATAACATTATGATTTAAAAAACTCCAATGAGTTTTAAAGACTTATTTTTTTTGATAAAGAGATCATAATGATTTTCTCGATCCACTTCAATTTTAGACACGTCTTCTTTGCTTGATAAACTGGAAAAGGCAACTTTCATCTAAAAAATTTAAATCAATAAGATCTAACACAGCATTTCTAATGGTTAGTTGGTCCTTTAGCAACTGCAGCAGCTCCATCCGCACCGGCCGCTGCTTCACCTGCCACCCTTGCTGCTCCTGCTGCTGCCTCCGTCCCTAAATCGTCCGCCGCCCCACAACCACCTCAA
Organism: Delias pasithoe; assembly: GCA_010014985.3. Taxonomy (NCBI): domain Eukaryota; kingdom Metazoa; phylum Arthropoda; class Insecta; order Lepidoptera; family Pieridae; genus Delias; species Delias pasithoe. Next base: position 21,035 of record JAAAKR030354302.1, read on the forward strand.
GGCGACCACAGTAGGATCTATGCTAGTCCTTTAGCCAAGAGGCTTGCTGAGCTCAGGAACATTCGGCTGGGTGGTAAGTTCACTCTTATGATAACTATGAAATATTGCCTGAATCTTTATGGCAATTTCTTCCCATTGTTAAAAGTGCCAGCAGCCAGTATTAAGCTGTTAACAAAGCACTTTTTCAAAATTAGTATTGGAAACTCAAGCTACTTATGTAAAAATACATTATAATAATTTATATTGTATAAGGAATTGTTACTGTATGGTCGCCATAAACAACATAGAGTAATGAATGCGAGTTGATATCCGACAATGGCCGTAAAAAATTGGAAGTTCTTTTAAACAAAGTAAACAAAACACTTGTTAATAACGTCACCTTTATAAACGTTGCATTACTTGAAACAATACTTTAAATTATACTCTCGCTGACATACATTGCTTGGTAAAAAAAACGAGACAATACTTAATGGGATTAGTTTCCTACCATGGTTACCATCCATGACTCATTATACAGGCCAAGGGTCTGGGCTGTACGGTTCAGTGAAGAGTGGTGACCTCGCAGGGGCAGCCGCAGCAACTCCCGCGCCGATTTCTGTACCGACTCCAGCTCCAGGTGCAACTTTTGTAGACATACCGCTGTCTGGTATGAGAGAAACCATAGCCAAGAGATTGTCAGCTGCCAAACAATCGATACCGCACTACCAACTGTCGGCTACTGTCAACGTAGAGAAGACTTTGGAAATGCGCAAGTTGGTCAATGAGCGGCTTGCTAAGGAAAAGTCTGACGTAAAAGTAAGAGTACCTAATTCTAAGACAGATGATAAATTTTGTCAGTTTCACAACCGATCTCAAAAAAGGTTTTGGTAGAATGTTTTTACACGCTTAATAAAAGCTGTTTGAGTGATTATACATTATGGATCAGAAATTAGGATCGTTAACTAAACGGTGATTGAAATTTAAGTAATTTTTTCATGTGGACTATTTGTTAAGTGGAGGTTGCATTAAAGCTAAAACGACTGTATTTTTTGTATAATTTCAATATATATTATTATTCATTTACGTAAAACGTCCGTTTTTGAGCCGGTTTATATATTTTAAGTTTCCATCGTTAATTTTTACGTAAGCCTAGAATAATAATTAAAAAATTAATACTTTCAGGTATCCGTAAACGACTTTATAGTTAAGGCGGTGGCAGCAGCTTGTAAGCGTGTGCCATCTGTCAATTCCCACTGGATGGATTCATCTATAAGACAGTAAGATATATCCACGTTAAAATATTGACAAAAATTTAATTTGAACTCGAAGCTAAAAAAATTACTCAGCATGTGTAACTTATCCCAATAGAAAAGTTTACTTGAATCGTTGGGCAAGATTCATGAAATGAATTATTTGTAACTATTAAAATGATATGGCCTTTTTGCTAAATCATCCTAATTTAAACAGCTTTTTATAACTGTCTGGTTGATGATATGTTGTGGAAATTTTTTACTAGTTAAGATAAGTACTAGATAGAAGTATTGTAATATAAGATTATCTTTGCAATATTGTTACATCGGCCATAAGAAATAGTATTTAATATATAATATGCGATTCCATCAACAGATTTAGCAATGTAGACGTTAGTGTGGCGGTCGCTACACCCACGGGTTTAATTACACCGATTTTGTTCAACGTGGATTCGCGTGGTGTCATCGACCTTTCAAAGAACATGAAGGAGCTTGCTCAGAAGGCTAAGGATGGAAAACTTCAGCCTCAGGAATACCAGGGTGGAACTGTCACTGTGTCGAACCTAGGAATGTATGGTATGTTAAAAAACAGTTATATTTAAGATATTTTTATAACATCTAGATAGATATACAAAGCTTTTATGTTAGTAATAATAGATCTACAACTTTAATATTAAAATATAAAAATAACTAATGAAGCCATCTTTAATTACCAAGTAATATAGGCGATATCATATTGAATTGGTGATAAAGGGTAAATGCCTAATAACAGAACAGTTTTGAATCTGGCTTAAAACAAGTTTTGTTTACATAATGATTGTTGTAGGTATCACTATGTTCAACGCTATCATCAACCCGCCTCAATCTCTAATCTTAGCTTGTGGTGGACTACAGGAGATTGTTATACCAGACAGCAAGGAGCCACAAGGGTATGTAGATGCTTAAGTTTACTGTACAAAACTCGTACAGAAAGAGCGAGTTTGCATTCAAAATCGTACCATTACCAATCTTAAAAATGTTCAAATAGGTAGGTACGTCCGGTGTGATACCACTCTGCCACAAGATACCGAAAGTGAGGCCATTTGCTTCGCATTTGATTCTCGCGTTTTGAACAGTGACTGGGAGCTCCGGAAGCCCATTTCCTCTCTCATTCTCTTCCTTTTTTTAACCCTCTTCCCTACCTCTCCAAAGCGTAACTTTCCCCGAAAGGCCGGCAACGTACCCGTGGCCTTGCAAAGACAGGTTGTCCTTGGGCGGAGGACGCCATGTCCTGGGTGAGCCTCCAGCTCGTAGGCCACCGTTTCCGTTAAAAAGATTGTTCTTTGTGTGTA
>JAAAKR030354405.1:0-28832 GCA_010014985.3 Delias pasithoe
CACTTGTGAGCTAAATAAACTTGAGAAAATCATCTTTATCGTTCTATTCGCTGCAAGTTCGATGCATTGTCTTTGAGAAAATGTTATTATTATAATTATAATGGGATTAGATATATTTAATGTAAGTTATATCAGAAATAATTTTATGTTCAATAAAATGATTTTATAAGTGTATATGTTTACAATTTTTTTATAAACTTTACACAGGACACATGCAAGTATCAGTAGTTGATATAAAAAACGTTGCCATAATTGACTATGTGATAATGTTAGTATATTAATTTTGTTATTTTGTATGTACTGTATATATATATATATATATAATTAACTATAATCGTAGTGGTGACATAAATGGAATGTTTCGGAATGGATTTGGCCGCAATTTAATGTGCTTTTCAAGTACTTTTCTATGGTTGTTTTTGCCCAGTTTGCTTCGTCTTCGAAGTGGAGGTGCACTATCAAGACTGGCTACCAGTTTGGTACCCGCCATGCCCCATTGTGCATCACCTTCAGGATTCACTTCGGCGAGAGCTGTTGACGTACAAACTGCTTTCCTCGTCATCGCTACTGGCTTGACTGCATCCCTCGCTATTGGTATGTTCAACTGTTTTACACTTCATCGATCACAATACGCAGACTCTGTGTATATTTTAATACTTACGTAAAAATTAGGTGCTACGACATCATAGGTCTTACCAAAATGTTATACCTACATACGAGTATCTTCTATTTGTCAGTCGCTCATTACAAATCAATACATATCTAATGTGAATTATATAGTTAATAATAAAGTTGTCTTATTTATTTGTTTTAATTATTAACCTTTTTTTTTTTTGCAGGAGTTGGAGAGTATTGTTGGAATACTCGTGGAGAGAAATGGATCGTATTAAAAAAACATTTCTATAAAATAACTCGAATCTTTCGATAGTTAATTATAGGAGATAAGTTATAAAATTTGTCAATGCTAAGAAAACGTATTTTGTTGATTAGAATGATTTGCACAATGTTATCATAGACTTATGTATCTATGAATCGGTTGCAGTATTGTGCCTTTAGTTTCATTTATGTTTCTTAATTGTATTTAATTAAATAAAACTGATAATGATTTGATATAAATACAAAATAACACACATGATATTTATATAATAGTTTTTTTTACTTCAGTAAATACTTTATGACTAAAGTCATTTGTTTAGTAATAAATATTAAGTTTTAATAAAAATTTCACTTGTACTGATTAATTGAAAGTGCTTGGGCAAGTTTATCTACTTTTGTAGAAAGTGATCGTCTTGTAGTGTTTGTTCCCTTATAGCATTTTCAATACATGTCGGGATTGGGGTGTTGGTTTTCGCTGCCTCCGCCAATGCGATTTGCAAAGTGCGCGGTTCTAGAGTTGTTAGGTCTGACGCAAGACCTACCGCCGCAAAGATTCTTATAAACGCGGTCGAGCAACCGGCGCCTGCAATTCAAAGATTTTCAATGTACACCATTAATTGAACTCGGCGTGTCGCTTGTGTACGCCATTCATGTCAAAACTCATCTTTTCTTCTTTGTTACCATAGAAAATAAACATATAAATGTATAATAATTAAATTTAAAGGTAATGTACGCGTGTGTTATTTAAAATTTGGGTCGTAAGGGCTTACATCCATCTGGTCGTGTCTAACTTGAAATCACCATTGTTTGTACATAATGTTAAACATAAAGAATTTTGGTTCTTGTCAATATTTTAACGTTCTTTTAAAGGTCCCAATAAAAGGGATCGTTTATCAGAGGGCTTATGTAAGTAGGTATATAAATTTGTAGCTGTTTAGAAAAAGTTTAAGCAATTAATTTAAATTTAGTGCTTAAATATCTCTTAAATATGCAAATATTATGCTGATATTTTATTATAATCGGATTAGAACTTATGTCTCTGTTTTTGTTCTTATTTTTAAAACAGTAAGATCGTTATCAAATTTACAAATGTTGAAGATGTACTTTTGTACTATGAAGTAATAATTAAAAAAAATTCTACTTATCCTTGTTTTATAATAAAAATTCAAGATGTCTATAATTGGCAACATTTTCCACTAGAACAATAATGATTATCATTAAATGATATTTGAAAAGCAAGCAAAGAGTTTTCATACCGTAAGTGCCGTACTCTCCAGATTTGTAATCTTTCGGGTAGATGTAGTGATAGTGAGGCCAGAAGGTTCTATTTAAGATGAACACAAGGTTGCTGTCTGGAGGAAACCTAAAAATTCCAACAAGAATTTATTAACTTTTGATGTCAGAAAAAATGTTAACCTAAAAATAGTTAATTTAATTTTAAGGAGGCTAATTTAAGAATAGTTAATTTTTTTTATTTACACCAACTATTATATTAAAACCTAGGTCTTTTTCTATTTATGTTTATTGATAAACATATATTAGACATCAACTTAAAACAAAATCGATAAACTTACTTTTCCCACTCTTTCAGTCCCCAAAGAGCGATTCCGCTTTCAATGAGCCAAGAAGCATGTAAGACGAGGCAATATCTCAAAAATCCAATTACGAAAATAGTACTCAATATAGTATCGTCCCAGTATTCAAGAGGTGCGTTCAATGGAAAAAGTATGAATAATATACCATAAAGAATCCAATAAAACCTAAGGCAGGAAATCATTATTTTTGACATAAAACATAATATTATTCAATAATATAAATAGATTAGCACAGTTTATTATAATGTTAGTTTATAAATTATTATAATAATTATTTTGCTATGTAGGCAATTGTATTTAAGTGTTAGGTGTCATCTATATAATGTTACGTATTTGTCATTAAAGGTTTATGTAACTTTAAACATGGACATTATAATACGTTTCTAATTAGCGGCCACATAAAACGAATATTAAATACTAGTAATAAATAATTTAAAGATATTATAAATAAAAGTGATTTATCACTTTTTATTTTCTTCAATATTTGTTACGTTACAGAGATGTGTTAAAGCGAGAATTTTCTTTATTAGAATATTGTATGTATGACGACACTGGGTTAGAGTTGTACTAGTTTTAAAAAAGTTTTAAAAAAGTCTCAAAGATGTTTCGACACGGAAAAATGTTTGTTGTTCTTTCAATTATTTTTATTTATGTTTTAAAACAAATTATCTGCTAATTTATTTGATCAAAATTATTACAATACAATGGCACATGGGAATTAAATTACCAAAATGTAGATGGATGATTAATAATAATAAATAATTTTATAAGAATACGAAGTAGTACCTATATCCTGGGATATTATGATAAGATTATAATTTACATGGACACTAACCTCTTTTGGAACATGACTACAGAATCCTTCTCGAGGTCCGACATATCTATCTGGTCCTTGAGTGCTAGTTGATAGGGGCTTTCTTTCTGTAATCGTGTGAGGATATGAGCGTAAAGAAACCCACGTCTGTAGTCGTAAGGGTCTCCATCAGATTTGAAATGTGCGTGGTGTAATCTGTGGTTTCGAACCCATTCGTATATCGAACCCTAAAATAAAAAACATAAGAAGGTAAAATAATTATTTGTTCTGTGTTTTAAAATACCTAAAAGGATGAACAAATCGTCATAGATCATAGCCTTGATCATGCTCGGTGATGTAAATTTTCAAACAGAAGAAATCAAGCATCATAATTAGTTCTCATCTTTAGAAATTACTAAGCTATAGACAGACACTTGAAATTTATAATGTGTTGAAAATTTACTAGACAAAAAGTATTAGTCACGTGTAGGTAATATACTTGTACATTATGAGAAAGCAATGCTGTTGATTTTGCTCGGAGGGCATCCTGGCATTCGTAGTAAAGTGCGGCTCAAAAGTTTTTAAAGTATCATAAAATGAGTTTGTTAAATTTATAAGAGATAATCTATTTCCTCGCCGGAAATCACTTTGAGTTAAATAATGATAGGCTTTCTAAATATTCCAAATTGATTAAACGAGAGTAGAACTCCTGTAATAATAAAAATATATCACAGTAACATTTTCACTTTAATATAAACTTTAATTTTTGTAAATATTAACATAATTACTGGTGTCTTTATGAAAGTATTACCGTTTTGGGCGCTTTTTGACATACATGCTCTTAATTAAATAAAACATAAATTATTCTTGTAAAAAAGTAAATGGAATGGTAAAAAAATTAAAACAAAATTATCTTTAGTATACAAGGATATTAGTTTTTTTTTCATTTGCGATTTGCAGTTTGGTAACAAGTCTTTTTAACTTAACGCAATATTTGACAGAGTTTTGCACATTATATAAGACTCAAGATAACAAATATTGATGTCATCGACGCGACTTTTACCAAAAGCCAGCTCGAGAAGAGGTGCGTTTGGCTTTCATTCGTTTATCAATACCAAATACAAAACGCATACACAATCTGTGAGCTCAAAGTGCAAATTAATCTAATGAGGATGTTATTTAACAATATATAGAGGCATAAAAACGGAGTTTTTTAAATTAAAAATCCTTGTAAAAAATCAAGACCTGTTTTGATATTGAAAATGCCGGAAGATTACATTTTGAGGTTAACTACTTTGCTCGCCATTTACACCTTTCGTTGATTATTTTACATATTTACGAGTAGTATTACAAGTGATCCAGCTTGGTTCAAGCTGGATCACTTGTGCGTTGTACGGAGTGTTCCCTTCGAATCGTGGTTGTAAAAAGGTAAGTTATTGAAGTTCACAGAACTACGTAAATTCAATATAATAGATGGAATGGTTCCAATATTAATAACAATTACATGGTAGATCTAAAATAAGTAAATTTTTACTTTCATTAATGTTAGTTTTTATGAAATAAAAATTTAGAGCAGTATATTGTAGAATATTGGACTGTTTCATATTTCTCGTGATTATTGTATTTATGAAATTTTGGGAGATGAGAAAAGCCACATATTTTTGTAAACGTTACTAAACATAGATAATACGAATAAGTTAAAATCCAAAATGTTATTATTGCTAATTTTCTCCTTTATTAATTTTAATAATGTGAAAATCCCTCTTAAGGGATTGCGAGGAGTACACTGAATCAGATGACGGTAATATATATATATATATATATTATAAATAACCGAAGCTTATTTTAGAGACTACATGACAAAATAAATTACCTGTCCGACTAAAGTTTGACATAACATAAGGAATATCCTAAGTTCGATGCTTGCTTTATATGTTCCATGTGCCCAGAGCCTGTGTGCTCCGGTCGTCGCTCCTAATGTAGACAGTAATGTCAGGATGATTACTGAAAAGTAAATTCTTCAATTAAATCTTTAATCAAAATTATACTTATATCCATACTTGGGGTTCAAAAACAATACAATACGGAAATAAAAGATGTGTCTACTTACGTAATAATATAGTAAGCAGTTTGGCTTCGGTGTATACAAGCCAGACGGCGTAAATTGACAGCAAATGTATGTGTATGAAGAAGAGCACGGCGGGCCAGTCCGATTCCCTTGACCTGCTCAACTTGCTCACGTCCACCAGCTGCTTGGTCTCAGTCATCGTCACCGACATAGCTGTTCAAGAAAATCCCAATTTTGCTTACCGCCAATAATCACTCTTGTAGCAATAGCAGTTAAGTAATAGTTTCTCTATAATACATTATAATCTAAAGAGTCGTTGCTTATTTCTTTTTGGATACGAAACACCTTGTAATTGGATATTTCATCTATATTAAATGAAAAATGTAATAATAAATACATTGTAATCAGTCATTTCCTTGTATATACTTGAAACAAGGAGGTTGAGGCAATTTTAATACGAAACATTAATAAGTAAAAATAAAGGAAATGCTGTTAAATTAAAAATATTAAGAATTTGTTCGAATAAATATTAAATTATGTAATATTGCACAAGGCTATTTGTAAATAAACACTTTCAATACAGTATGTAACTGTGAAAAATACATTAATCGAACGTTAATCTAGCGGCCTAATATATATTTGATTCGGCATATAGTACCTACATACAATATTTTTATGAATTACATTAAACAATAATGAACACTTACTGGGTTAAATACAAGCCCCTATACTTTTTAAGTACATTCACTTTAATAAAACATTCATTTAAAAGTTAGGTCGTAGTCACACGCCACGGTACGTCTACCTTTACTCCAGATTTCTTTACGAATGAACAATGAGTGTTGCACTCGGTACAATTTTAAGGTCGTATTACATTTTTATATTGAATAAATTGTATTTGTTTTAAAAGACTAATTTATACGGCTTCGTTTAGCCGTCGTATGCTAATTTCAACTAATTATGGAATTTGCAAACAAAATAATGTTAACACTTCAACTTATATTAATTTTTATAGATTTATATAATAGCATTCTATGTCATCCGAGACAATACATAAAGTAGCAATAATGTAATATATCGATGATTGAATAATGAAAGTAATGGCGATATTGAATCATATTCGCTATAATTCCGTTTGCAACAAATCATATGTATATATTATAAAACGAAGAAGTATATTAAGTGTACAAAATATAAACAATACTTACGTTTTCAGAGCAATGCCTATTCAAGAGTATCAATTGGAATCACACTGACATGTCGAAGTTTTACGGTTGGTATCGCGCGATAATTGCCGTGCCTAATAAAGAAAATTATGCTACGCTAAGCGTTGCTCTCAATTCACTGAAGTCGATTGAGTTTCCATGGTCATACAAATATCACTATACCCTTTACTGTACTGAATTCTATTAAATCCTTGCGGGATTTTGTTCTCTTTATTATAGCAGTAGATAAAAGATAAGAACATTTTATATTTATTCTCATTTTAAAGAAAAATCTAGCCATTGTTTTGTAACATTTATTAGAGTTAAGCATTTTCTTAAACCATGACTAAAATGGTACGTCTATTGTTTTTTTAAGAAATCTTGAGTGATTTAAAAACATAATATACATATATATTCGCATAATTATACTGCAATTAGTTTAAAATATATTTATATCAAGGTTACCCAAAGTTCAAAGTATAGTATTGTATGGTAATAATTGAAATAATTAATTTTTTAGAATGTTTGAATGGGACCTACAAATACCTTTCCCTAAAGGGCCGGCAACGAACCCGCGGCTCTACAAGGGCTGGTTGTGTCCAAGGGCGGAGTTCCGCTTACCCTATGTGTGCCATCTGCTCGTTTGCCACCGTTTTAATAAAAAAATAATTTGTACGATTTTGATTCATTTTGATTCACTGTTGGTATAAATTTTTAAGCTTACTGCCTTAGTAAATCCTCAGTTCTTCGATTTTAAGGCTGTATCTTCCAGACAAAACAATTTAAATAAGTTAATTATCAATACTTGAAATAAATATTTCAGTTTTTGTCCAATAATTATTACTACATACTATTCAACACATAATAAATGCTACGAATGATAATTTGATTGCTAGAATATTATTTAATTTAATGTTGTGTCATGTGATCATGAAAAAACATGAGGTGAACTAAAGAAGAGGGAAACTTTATAAATATACTATTTTGTTACCTTTGAAATATCTTAAACTGCATAAATAGTCTATCCGATAATAAGGTACGTTTTATATGGTCTCCGGATATTAAATGATGTAAGTTTAAAGTAAAATTTGATTACTGTACGATTTAATGTTTATGATATTTTCGATCATGGTATCACATATCTTGTAAATCAGCGATATGTATGTAAGTAGATGTTTTTAGTTTCAAGTATTTTAAAATAATTGATGGATATTTTAACCAATCTAATTATTAGACTGTATCTTTTTAGAATTTATACTAAAATTACCTACAGTACACTCATTAAAATTGTATTGCTAAAAAGATTCTCTATCTATAACCTACTTTATGGAGGTCAGAAATTTGAAAGGGTTCAAATATATAAGTACATGGCTGGAGTTCTTGACGGGTAAGCAGAGCACAGTGTGGGAGTTCGAAATACAATTGAATGGGATGTGGCAAATTCTCTGAAATGAGAAAGTTTTCTTTCTTGGGAATATTAATATTAATCTTCGGATTCGTCTTGCACGCTGCTTCATTTTCTCCATTCTTCTGACGCGGCTTATGCTTTAACAGAATCCATTTTCAAAAAGAACTAAGCCTTAGAAATGTGCATTTACAGATCTGGTAAGGATATAGTGGAATGAAGTAGTGTTTCAATGGATGGGGAAAAAATTGAAGTTCTGAAAAAGACTGACGTTAAAATATCTTCGGCATATATTGCGAAACTCTATATTCTCGTTAGAGATAATTTTCCAGGAAGAAGTAGAACTTCTTGGCTTAAATACCTACGCCAGTTGTTCGATAAATGCACACGTACCATATGCCGAGCAGGTGTATCGAGGACGAGGGCTCTGGTCATGGTAACTAATGATCGATAGAAGAACACGAAGGAGAAGATATATTTCCTCCTTCTACACAGGACGCACTAACACTTTACTTTTTATGGAAAGTTAATATTTATATAGAAACTTGATAAAAACCGATATTCATCAAATTAAAGGTGTTGTGTGGCATCTAAATTTAAACCCAAGAAATTTAATTAAATTTTATACTCACGATAATGTCGACGTGTGTTGAAGCGATCACCTTTTGTTTTAAAAGCAATTCGATGACTTGCAAATGTGATAGGTTACATTCATATTTATTTATTCATGGAATTGTTTAGGGTTCAACCAGGCGAATTAGCTTTATCATTGTTACATTTAATTGCTGTTGTGGCGAAAAAATGATGTATGTACAATAGAATCTCCTTATAATGATATTCAAGGGACCATTTTTTTAAATACATTAGTACATTAAAATAAAACACTGTACAATAGTTCTAATAATAATATTAGAACGTTATCTTAAACTATAGTGATAAAGTTAGGCGCTATTTAATGAAATTTTAATTAAAAGTGTCCTTTAAAATCGTTTGCTTTTTTTACCTTCCAGAACAATGCCCTTACTTTACCTTATAAATTCAAAAAATTCTCTGTAGCCACTGGATCAACTTCAAATCAAATTTTGAATAAACCAATGTTCTTATGGAAGACCAAACATATTTGATTTTTTATTAGATTAGTGATTAAACTATTGTGCATCATTATAGAAGAAATATACTACTGAATACGTGACCAAAGAAAATTCAGGTGCGTAAATCCAAGAGGCTTGCGAAAGAACAAAATTGTAGGTCTCAGCACAGACGCACAGAGGTAAAAAGGGAATCAAAGTCTGAAGGCATAATTTGTGAACCATTATCTTCAGAAGCGCATGAGTGGCAATGAATTCAATTGTTAAAGTAAATTACTCTCAAAAATTATGTTGGTTAATTTTTAAGTTTAAATATCGAGTGACAGTATTCAGGTTTTATTATTAAATATTATTATTATTTATGTACACTATGTGAGCTATGCTTATTTTAGATTCGAATTCATATTTTTCGAAATAGGTTGTATAATTAAATCTATAATTCATAAAATTCATTAAAACTGTGATATTACACAAAAAAGCCAGTTATAGTTATATTTTAGACTATTAAAAAAATTAAACTTAGGTGAAATAGGAGATTTCTTGCCATAATTATGTATTTATTTTTACTATATTAAAAAGTAGCATGGATAGTTTCGTAAGTTACCTTCATAGAATATGGTTCTTGGCAGAAATTTTGTTTAAGGATGACTTCTAATTCTCTAAATGTAACGATAAAATAAAAGTATCTAAAATGGATAGTCAATATTATGGTAGTTAAATTACGTAAGATGACACAACCCTTGATAATATATATTTGCTTACAACTTGCATTAGTTTCAATCATTTATATATTCAATGGAAATTTTAATGCAGAGTGTGCGGTCCGATCACATTATAATAATGTAGTAGCAATTCCTGAAGATGCAAGTACCAATGCAATTTTCTGTTCCGATAACATAGTCCCTAAAATTATACATAATTAAATGACCGCATGAATGACAAAGTAACATACTCGTCTGTCAACACTGAACGAGGTTTCAGTTTGACAGCAAAAAATTAACAAAATGATCCGCCATTTATTGAATTCATTTGTTACAAAAAATGTAATAAATGAAGAACCACTTGACCGATTTTGTGCAAACTTCACATAAACAATCTCCTAAATACTCTGAACTAAACACAAATTTTATTTGGTTTGGATAGGTGAGCGCGTTCTTGAGTTATAAAATTACAACGAAAAGCGGTATTGATTTTTATATATTTTTATAGATAAAGTTTCTTACATTACTAAAGTATACAAAGTGGATGAAATAATAACTATAATACCATAAGACTCTTCACATTTCAATAACATTTTACCGTCTAGTGGCTACTCAGAAAGATTTGCGAAAAAAAAATTGTATGTATAAGATACTGGCCACATGTGATTATTTAGAAAACTTCGATTATTTCCAAGTAAAAATGCAGATTTTCAAATTTCCCTGTCCAATTTCTTGAGAGTCAATTCAAACTTACTTAAGACTTATTAAAACTGGACCTGTGTCAAAAATCAAGCCACCGAACACCGGGCTCTGCGGGATGGTGAAGAAGGCACCACGACAACGTGCCCGCGAATCCTGCAATCAAAACGAGAGACTTCCTGGACCCCACACCGGTCAGAGTTTTGGGACACCCTGCTTACACTTTATTTTGGCTCCGTATGACTTTTTTTATTGCCTTAAATTAAAAATCAGTTCAAAGATATACAGTATTAATCGCCAGAAGACGCTCTAGCGGCGTTTGAGATGGCCGTGGAACTGGACTGGAAAAAATATTTTGAAAATTGGTTCAGACGCATGAAACTTTGTATAGAGGCTGGTGAAGAGTTCTTTGAAAAAATTTAGTAAAATTATTTTTTTCGTAGAAGTTAGTTTTTTAGTTTCTCAAAACTTTCTGAGTGGCCCACTATTTAACCAAAATACAACACATTCTTACTATTTTTTAAACTATCTAATAAATGGAAGTAATGCACGCATTTCAGATATAAGATAAGGGATAAATTTTCGATGTTCAAAGCATAATTTGTAAAAATGTATGCGACTTTTCGTAGATAAATAGAGATCTAATAGGAGTTAACTTTATTTATAGTACAGTTATACATCGATATTTACTTAATTGAAATAAAAATTCAAGGCAGATTATATAACACAATATGACCCTTTGTTTTTTTAAATAAGAAGCCCATAAGAAATTATGGGCATGTGTAATTTTTCTATCAATATGCAATTTAAATTTTAAGTGCTATAATTGAATTGTGTTTCCATGTGAGTACAACTTTTAATTTCCATTAGAGAAGGAACAGAAAATGTCCTTTTGCATTTCTCACAAACTTTAAAAACTCTTGATGTCGGTAGATTTTCTTTCACGTCAAGGTATTCTGATTTCAATCCTCTTATACTCAACTGCTGTTTTAACGAACCTGAAATGAAATGTTCATAAATTATCTTCTATTTTCTTTCCAGATAAAGCAACAGTTATTCTATGCATGTAATTGTAATAGTTCATGATATTTAGTGCAAATAAATATAATAAAATATAATAATGGATCGAAGAAATGGTGCTCCTTACGCATTTAAGATGCAAACATATTTATATGTTATTAAAGGTGCTTGGTTACATAAGGAGAAATATGCGTCATATTTTTAAAGTATACGACATAGAATTAAACGCTAGTACCCTATTTAAATTAGAAATACTAAAACACACAAACTGATGCTTCAAGTTTGTAGATAGATCGTATTAAAAAAAATATTATTAATATTTGTATAAAAGCGATAAATTAGATGCACGGATTACATGATATTAGATTGGTGAATCTCAAAGTTATTTATAGATTGCTTAAGCGTTCTATTGAAATTATAAATAAAAATTTCTTATAAAATAATGCATAATTTAAGTAATTGGAGATCCCAATTTCAATCATGTAATTCCTCTTACGTACGTGCTGATATTAAAAGTTTAACTAAGCTCGCGAAAATTCTGACCTAGGAAGTTTGCGAATACACGTCCTAACACTACGGTGTTGTAGCTGATTCTTATTTTTGAAAGATACGCGTCACTAGGAACTAACCAGAGTTTACAGAGCCGCTGGACGTAGGTTGTCGTGAGACTGGTACAGCTGTGTAAGAGCATCGCTTCGTCACAGGTCGGGCTGCTTCTCGGCAACAACATTGAGATAATGTTATCTGAAATATATTTAAAAATTGTTAGTCTAAAGGACTTCGTTATAGTAATTTTTGTTACTGCTCCTATTTATGTAGTCAAAATGTGTCAATTTCATGCTTCATTAGTAGTTTTTGTCATCGTAGTTCAATAGAATAAATTGAAGTAGAGATAGTAGTGCTACATTTAAATCAACACAATCAATAAAAAAAATTTATTATTTTTAAAGTTGTTTGAAATGTTTCTTAACTCGTATGTCATGAATTTATTTTGATTTTTTTTTCTTTGAAAATTTAAGAATTTACCTTAAAGGCTTCTCTGAATTTGTTGCTCATGATGTGATAAAATATAGGATTGATACAAGTTGACAAGTAGTAAAAGACACCTGAGGTATAGGTCAAAAAGTGGTAAGCTGACAACATCAGTGACGATTTCGCTAAGTGATTCTCTGCCGTTCCATAGATCGCTACGAGTCTTTGGGCATGAAATGGCGCCCAACATATAAAAAATCCTATCACCACGGCCACTGTAATAAATAAAATATTTTTAGATTAGATGTTCATTTCTGAATTAAGTTAATTGTAAAGTTAACGAAAGTTTTATATGTTTATATGTTTAGTGTATCATTCATCATGTGGAAAATATGCTTAAAAGTTATATCTTCTTCATTATTACGAAATAATAAACATTATGGCATAATTTAAATCATCAATTAAATTTAACAATCTATAACCGAATTACAAGAATTAAGATTCATTAATATTTATAAAAAATAAATATATATGGTGTTTTGTGAACATACCCAACATTTTTACAACCCTCTTAGTCGATTGTGTACTATTTTTCCTTTGTATTTTCTGTAGCCCTCGTTTTCTTTGGAGTTCGTGTTTGGTTATCTCTTTGGATACATTTGTTTTGTTCAATCGTAGTCCAATTAACGAGTAAAGCACAGTTATAACAAGCATCGGTGCAAAAAACAAGAACATCGTAGATAATTCGAACGAATGCTGAATAATGATCCGTGTTTGTAGGCACATAAGGACACCTTTGTGACTTTTAATTCCAAATTGTAGAGCCTGTGGTAGTGCAAGCCCAAAAGAGACAATCCATAGTAGGACAACATGTTTTATTGCTCGGGACAGCTTTGACATTTGGTGTGAAACGAACGGATGGCATATCGCTAAATATCGCTCGATTGTGAACAAAGTTATTGTCAGAATACTAGCGTTTGTTGAAGTCTCAGCAGCAAGGCCTCTGAGAAGACAGAATGAATGGCCGAGTACGTAAGGCCATTTATACCATATTGAATAAATTTCTTGGGGCATTCCGCTCACAAGATACAGCAAATCCGATATTGCTAAACTAAATAAATAGTAGTTTGTAGCTGTGTGCATATTTTTGTTCCGCATTATAACTATACAAGTAATGGCATTACCAAATAATCCTGTGACAAAAATAATAAAGTATAGTATAGTAATGGGGATGACTATATACAAAGAATCTCGTTGTGGTCCAAAGATAGTGGTAGGGTCAATATTTTTCGATACGTTAAATGTTTCATTACTGATAAAAGTCATTGTATTTTCAATTGATCGTTTGCTCCAAGAAAGTTTTTTCTCATTCTTAAGGTTACCTATATCTGAAACGAAAGAATAAAATTCATATTAAATTATTGATATATATATTCATCTCAATTCTTTGATACAAGAATATAATAGAAATATGTTAAGATTCTCTTGTATATTCCTCGTTTGCATTCATTATTAAGCTGTTTTTCATAATGCGCGTGTGGACGAAAATATAAAGCAATCGTTTTGTGAAACGATTATCATACTAAACGTTGTTATTGCTTATAATATATTCTATCGATGGAATAAAGCCATTTATTAACGGTGAAAATATATGAGAATGTTATGATAAAATTAGATTAAGTGTTTTCCCGTCCATTTTTAAAATTACATTACAATTTGAGATACAGGATATTTACATAATAGTATATCACATAAATAGATATAGATAATGTGGTACATTTATACCACTATTGATAAACAAACAAATTCGGTCTTTTCTTTACTTTTAAAAAAGAATAGACACTAATTGTGTTTGTTTGGTTCAATAAAATTACAGGTTATAGTAATAAAATTTCTATTTAGTTTATAGAATTCTAATTAATTGTACATTTCAATCACTTCAACCAAGAACTTTTAGTTCAAGATTAACTTGAAATAAAAAATATCTTTCGCGATGGATACGTTAAAAGATTTCGTGTCAAACGCATATATCTCGTATTCATTCAATTCAATATAATGATTGCTTTTCCCCCGTCGGTCCGTTCAAGGTTCATCCTATTGAAATATTTCTTGTCAGTAAAATATTCTATGTTACGTGTATCTAATATTATATGTAAACTCTATGGATAGGATGTGTAATTAAAGTCAAAATATCTGCTTCTATTGTCTCTGGTTTATTCTATGTATGTTGATCATCAGTTACAGTGCCGACGGCCAGCTTTACCTAGACCATTACCATATTGTATTTCACTAAAAAAATAAGCTGTAGTTTTCATTTGAATAAATTCACTATTCCCAATATTGAGAGATCATAGATAGGTATGGGTATTGTTTGATAAACATTCGAAAAATGTTAATTAAGGAAAATGTTGGTAGATTTGATAAGACTGCGTTGTCCATTAGATGAGTAAAATATATTTTTTAACATTCAATTTCTATTATAATAAAAACTTACAATAAAAACTTCAGTGTTACGCAAAATTTAGTAAATTGTGAATATTAATTATCATTTTGTAACTTACTTTCGAACCGAAATACAGAATGTATTTCGGTTCGAAAGTAATTTTTTTTTATTAAATCTATTTAGGTTTAAACTACTTCATAAAACATAGCAAAGAATGTTAAAAAATTAAAATTTTCATAAATAATGGTTCTAAGTGTAAATAAATTTTGATGACTTGTGTAATATTTCTGCATTTTTATAAGTTGAACGATTTTTTAGTCTTATCAAAAAGTACGGTATTTTCATCCAAGGCCCTTGGCCACATCTCTATTGTCACGAATATGTGTTGTCATGGATGTTAGGATAGTTGCGTAGCCACTTGGATTTATTGGAAAAAAAAAGGAAATACCATCCCTTATATTACTTTCATAAAGGAATTAGATGTTTTGCTGTGAACGGTAGATTCTGAAGATGTTGTTATACCTACGTCATAAGTTTAATATATGTTTTTAATTATATTTATATATTACTCATATATTATATTACTCATTTGTTATTGAGGCTGTATTAGCAACAAATAGACTAGAAAATAATTATCTAAACAAAATAACAAATTATAAGATATTAGTGATAAAATAATGACCTAGATAAAAGTAAAGAAAGAAGAACTTAATAATACTTTTCAATCGGTTTCAGCATTGGCCCAGCCTACTGTAGTAATTTGGTAAAGTTTAAAACAATCTCTTTTGACAACTTTTTTTTTAACAATTAATTAACTATTGCTGAATGTACTAGAAATATGTTTCATCAGCATTTGGGAATAACAAATACAATATACTTTATATGTATTACACATTTGTGATCATGCAAATATTTACTTATGTAATGTACTATTACTTCCAAGGAAACTAATTTTGTTTAATGCGCCATCAAAAAACACGTATAAGTTTAATAATTAATATTAATGAGATGTACGACATACTAATTGAGTTCGGTGTTTTTCTTTCCTTCATATATACGTTTATATATTACTGTGGGTAGCCTCGCAACGTGTGTTGTGTCAACAGCGAATTAGCTCAAAGTAAAATTATAATTTTCTCTTATCACCCAATACCATTTACATTGTCCACACACAACTCTCATTAATAGTTACGTTTATGGGAATAATCAAATACGAATCATCAAAATGTTGATCCAGAAAGAAATAAGTATTTTTCGAAAGATTTCAATAGTACAGAGATCGTGTATTATTTATTTATTTAAAGGACAGCTTTGATATCAAAACCAGCTTTAGCAGAGTACATTCCAAAACGAAGTTTCATATATTGTTTGGTAAAATGTGATTTTATCCCATACGAGTATATACAACGATGTATTGTATTTAAATTAAATAGTGTCACGACTAAATTCGAAATAAGTTCAAAGGTGGTGCTTTTTACATTATTTTCTTACTTTACTGCATAATATTATTAGTGACAATGTTTGGTGAAGAATTAATAATATGTTTATTGTATATGAACTGGCATAAAGTTATAGTTTTGGAAATCCCGAGTGTCCTCGACTTGGAATTATTTAGGTTTAAGAATCAATAAATTAATAAAATAAATTCACTTTATTGTTGACAGGCGGGAATCCCTATAAAATTTGGCTTCTTACCAAATTGGTATTATTAGTTATTTTGGATTGTAGTTAATAGTAAAAAAGTTACCCTTTTTTTGAATGGGCTTCTCACTGTTCGGTTAACGCAGGCTCACCGAGATTCAATGTTTGCCGCGACTAGCGATAGCGCGTCTCCTGCGAGACTCGAACCTCGGCCTAGGCTATCGCGGAAGAGAGGTCCGCCTGAGGAGCAGGACAAATATTCAACACAGACAAAGTAAATAAGTGTTAGTCAATAGGTACGGCTGTTAATTTTTGCCTAAATTATAAGTAATCTTTCAAAATTTGGCACAAATAACTTGGTAACAAAACACAACATGTATTGAAGCACATCTCATAATATATCTATTTAATGCGAAATATAATATAATTTCACGCCAAAGGCACTCTATTTAATTGGTTTCAAATGACAATAATACTTTGGTAGGTGAATCTGGCAAACGATGAATTTATATTGATATAAACCAACGTACTATTGTTTTCTGCTACAAATCGGGAGCAAAGCCGAAATGATTTCGATTGAGATATTTACCTAAAGATATATCTGTTTATAAACACATTTAAAGCTTCGGTTTCAATGAACTAGAGAAAACAACAGTGCCTGTAGGCATACGCCGGCTTCGCCAGCGGAAATTTTTTTTGGGGCTATTTTCAAACCAGTTAAATCTTTATTTCGTTTAAATATTTATTGATATTTACAGCGTTCAAACCTCAGTAGGTCAGCTATGTACATCGTAATTTTAATATACATGCAAATAACTAAATATGTACTATTTTTAAACTGTTTAGGCATAGACACGAACTTATGCAGTGTAATAACAGTCAATTGTTTTATACTTTATTATGCTATTATTGCACAATGGTTAATTAAGGTCATATGAAGCACATTTTTAGTAATAACAAACATTTTTGTTAATTTATTGGGCTTGTCCTTTTCTTTTACAGATACTTTTTAGATTTTATCAAAAAACTAATTATTGGTGACGAAAATAATGGAAATTTATATTATATTTTACATTTTATTTATAATTTATATCTTACTAATACATCAAATAAATTTACATTAGTGGGTCACCCACACAAACAAGAATAAAGTACACTTAAATATAGACATTTAAACTATTTATATATTAAAAGTTTTCTTTTTGTTTGTAAATTAAATAAAGGCAAAGACAGAGAAATCAGTAGACAGTTTATAGTTTTTGGAGAGGATTCTACCGTTTCATTTTCATGTTATATGTAATTTTATCTTTACGATATTACCAACAGAACACGCGGGTCTCCTCAATAGTAAAAGATCACCTTCGCACATGGACTACCAAGCCACAATTCGGGCTATGGTTGTGCGGTCGCCTTTTCATCCGCACTCACTCAGCCAAACACAATACAAGTACTATTTCACGGTGGTTTTCTGTGAGCCCATGGTATGACTTCGGACGAACCGGCAAAATTAGTGCATCAGCATATGCTTTAGCTTGGGTCTCCCATGGGTGTGTTAAGGCACTTGCCCATCCACTCTCATGTCCTTCCAAAGACGAAATAAATTATACATTTTTATTAGAAACGGGTTCGAACTCGACAACTCTCGCTTCGCTCTCAACAAAGCTTTGAACTGTGAACAGAAAGAGAAGTATAAGGCTCGAAAGTTAGGGAATATCGGTTTTTCTATTATATATTACAACAAATAAATGGCGTTATAAATATATAACTCAAAGATAAAGGTGTTTTAATCTTTTACCTTATCTTACCTACTACCTAATTGCTACTCATTAACAATGTAAACCATGCCCATCATATTATATCTTGTATATGCAGTTTTAAATGTATATTTAATAAATTTAAACTAAGTCTTTAGTTCACTTGTTGGGAAATAAATAAAATTTATTCCGTAAGTTGCAGTTATTGAATTTCAATCTATTCAAGATATTTAAGGATCGCTGTATAATGTTATTGTTTGTGTGATTTTTTATGTCTGAGTTTTAAAAGAGATTTACACACAAATTCAATGTCAAGAAATCTTTATTCAATAGAACTTATTATAAGCTACTTAAAATTGTCTATGGTGATTCACGTGCTCCATCCTTTCGCGTCGCATAATAAAGAACAGAGAACAGAACATTTATTAAGTTGATTTATTCTGTGGTTTACCACTTGAATTTAATTCTGTATGTGATAAATATTTATATTAAAAAAATCTGGTACATAACATTTTTTGACAACCAGTTACATATTGCTACGGTAAGATAAAGTTAAAAAATATTATTCTTTAAATATGACAGTATACAAAAAGCTGTTAATATCCGTCATCCTGGCGTACAAACAAATTAAGAAAAGTTGAATCGTTTTACATTTCACGTTGTATTATTCTCATTTAAAATGAAATAGAATTAACGATTAAAGTGAAATCTAATATTTTAATTTACAATGGTCTGTAAGAATAGTGTCGTAAGTAACTATTTGAGATTTATTAAATCGTTAATATTATAAAAAACTATGAATTTGATTGCGTCCATAGCGTTGTCGCCGTACCAATATCTTAGAATAGATGGATATATTGTTCTTTACGTCTGAGAGGTGATTTGAGTTGTCGGTGTTTCCTGCAAAAACGAATGTACAGATTCTATGCGTGTTTCATTGTTAGAACCTAATCGTAAGAGCTATAGATCTTAGCTTCGGTTAATGAAGGTTTTTTGAAATGTTCTTATTTGTATCGCATAGTTTTTTACATATCTTCAATTGTTACCTTTAGCTTTAAGTCTCGAATACAGATCACAGTGTCGTGAATTTCATAGATGTTTAGGTTTATTCTTTTTAAAATTAGAAGTTATGTCTAATAATATTAAATACGAGGATATTTATTATGTTTTTGTAGATCGTAGTTTTAATTTCAGTAAACATCAAGTTGTGCGTGACTAATTTTTTACATAGGTTTCTCCAAATATAAATATCAGTGTATGAGTTTAAAAAGAGCCATCTGAATATTGAATAACCAAAATTGTAATGTTCCTAATTATCTCACTATCGCTTTAAAAATACGGATCAAAGGACCTTCTGATTTATTGGTACCATCACACTTTATATTTCATATAAGTTAATTATACAATTAAATTGTTTATACTATGACGCCAATGAATATAACTTAAATATTTTATTTATTAATTTCAAAGTAGTTTCATCTATGAAACAGATGAAGATGATGGCTTAATTACTCCAATAAAATCGAAATGACAATACAACATGATAAGTAAACAAGTTCTTAGTTAAACATTATCCACGAACATTAATCATATGCAAAATTTTACTGAGTATAATTTCATTAAAAAATGGTTAAGACACTTACCGTATGTACGAATTTTTTAATCCGAAAATGTCGTCCTCACACAGATGATAAATTACACAAGTGTTTCAACACGGTAGTATCGAAAAGTTACAATTACATTTGATTATACGCCAGACGTCTAACTCAGCCCGAACCCTTTCGTTTACTACTGAGTACTGAATACTGACTACTGAGTGTTGGCTAAATCTGCGCAACTTGTTTTTGCAACCAAAGCATAAACAAACCAATCAAATCAAACGTGATTTTTTTTCTCATTTAGTATAAAGTTATAAATGACTTCAAAACTTTATTATTGTTCATTTAAGCTAGCACTTTTTAGGCTGTTTCCAGTATCTTCTATTCCGATATACCTATTAGATATCGCCCAAAAGATACGTTATTTGTGTATATAAACTGTTCACATAACGTCAACCTGATAACTCGATTTCAATATATTTTTTAATATTCCTGTCGAATATCATATCAGAGACGCGCATTGCTGATTAATAATATATAGGTAATTAACATTTCTTGTTTTTCTTTTTCGTGTTCGACTGACAATTACGTTATAAAAAGCTTTTATTATTGTTTCTTTAAATAAACTTTTCTATGTATTTTTTATATCCTTAAAAAGTTGATGTGTTATAAATAGACGTAATTAATATATAGCCACGACATCATTTGAGTGTATAACTCTATTTCCTATCATTAAGTAAATAACTTATATTTTTTCTTAAGCTCCAATTAAATTTCGATAGGTGTGATATGACAACCGACGGACAGCCTATTTTCGCAATTATAATTTTATATATGTGTAATAGGATTAAATTAAATTAATTAGTTTCGAGAAAATATTATATTATTTTTATTATAAAACCTTAAATAAAATAAATGAGAGCCACATAAGAACTCAGAACTTTTATACTACTTCAATGAAATTAGCTTGTAAAAAGATAGCTTTGTTGGTTTAAATTTAGTTGATTTGTTCGAAAATTCTTTCGAAATAGTTAATAAGCGGCCCTGAAGTCTAACGATATAAAAGAATAGTTATTAAAAATCACTTTAACTATTAGAATTAGTTAGACATTAAAATAATTTATCGTTATATTGTTAATTAAAAGTAGTGTTAATGGTTTAAATAAATAACATTTATTTATGTAAATAACAAAATGATTTTTTTAAGGCGGTTATAACAAATACGGGGGCTACACTAAAAGTTTTGCACTTCGGGCCATTTGCCAGCATTTGAGTTTTCAACTTTGTAATGAAAAAAAACACGGGTTATAGTGTGTTGGAGCAACAGTTGTCACCGGCAAATCGTGGGTATCTAAAATAATGTAAAAGCACTATAAGTGCGTAGCGTAGTACGTTGAATGAAATAGAAGTCTTGTAATTTAGAGCTAGGCATGACAGATTTATAAAATATTTTATAAAATGATTTACAAGTCAGAAATCTTTGCGGTGGAATCTCCATGAGGTGACTTAACTCAGCAACGGGCTGATTGCTGCCAAATAATACTGTAAAAATATAATCAAGGTTGGTCAAAAGTGGTATACAAACTAGTGGCATCCATGTATAACCACTATCCGGAAAAACAAAGACTCTAGAAAATAGTTATTTGAAAGTGACTGAAAGTCATCAAAAGGTCACACGGTGAAATGCATTATCAAACATAAATTTGTATTTTAAAAACATGTTCTTTATTAGATAATATCCACTAGATAATATCTGCTTACAGATCAGATCTTGCACCCTGTATTTTTTTAATTTCCCCTAAAATCAAAGATATAATCAGAGCTTTGACGCTAAGGATCCCGAAGAAGCAGTGACGACATTAAACCAACACGTTGAAAACGTGACCTCTAGTGTTTGGCTCTTATGATTCGAAAAATGGTTTGGCGCATGAATCAATGTCAAACATGTAACAGCTATATTTTATGATTACATATACATATATATATATAAATGTATAATTATAGTTTTAATCGGTTTTAGTTACAAGTTACGCAGAGCTTTCTGAGATGTATAATATTTTAGTTATGGTGTACGTGGTTTGGTTCTGGATAGGGTTCCTCTTGGTGATGATAAGTGCCATCGCCGCTTCGCAATGCTCTATTTCTTATCATCGTCGTGGTTGCTGCTTTCACTGAAAGGTAAAATAAACTACTGTTGAAGGAATAATATAAAGAAAATCGATTGTTATTTAATTTTTAAAGCTGAATTAGTGTTTGCTACTTCCGGGATTAAAAGCTAACTACGACGATTAATAAGTGAATATTAATAATTAATACAAAATAATTATTTTATTTATCTTGATTAAAAATACAGAGTATTTTTATTTCACCGAATATCAAATATTAAATATAACATTATAACAACTTCACCAGACTGTTTGGTATACCTTTTTCATTTTAAAAATAATGTGTAATTATGAAGATATTAAGCATTAATTATAATCGAAATGTATGTGCTAGGACATGGTCAATGTGCAAACATAATCTATTCATATTCAAAATAAGTACGTTTCTCTGTTCGAAGTAATAAATATAAAGTAAAATGTACTAGGTCATGGTAGGTTGTTCACTTAAATGAAGCAGGCGTTAGTTTTAAACGAACATATGCTATCAATAAGGCTTAAACCCAAGACTATCGGCAGCTCAATCGCATACGATACTATTGTATTTAAACAGATTTACATTTACATGATTAGTGGATATTAAAATAATCTCTCTGCTGCATCCATCTTTTCGAAACTATACCGAGTTCTTTTTAATTGATTTATAGTCCTAATAATGAGTAAGAGGTATGGTTCTTACAGTCATATGCCCATCCTATTTTAGCAAAGAAATTAATAAAATGTGTAGAGATATTAATTTTTCCGAGTTCCGAAGTCCTATAGTCCCACGGGAAGGCGTGGTGGTAATTATGCCAGCCCTCACCCAAAGCTGCAAGGCTGACAAGCTGATTCTCCACAGATTTTATATACCTGAAAACCAATAAATTCACATAAAACAAATATATATATATAAAATCAACCCTCTCCTTAAAAAACTTTGGTTTTATTGAAACAATATCTTAAATATTCTGTCATTCACTCGATGACTTGCATTTGTTGTTATTCGCCGTACGAGGCACGTTGAGATGACATTGAATTTTAGAAGTATCATCTATAATCTTTATAGTTAATTAAGAGATTCATAAATATGTCAGCCTAAAGTGTAACAGGATTTCACAAATGAGATACGTACTTATCATAAGGTTTATTTCCCCATAGGTGAGCAAAACTGTTGACACAGTAAGCGATGTTCAGCGTGGTGGTGAATCGTAGAACAAAACTAACAGAGAAACTCGTCACCCAATCCTCATTCCAATAATATATGGGAAGACCCACTGGTAGTAATATATTTAAAATGAGGAATAGAGGAATGAAGAACCTGAAAAGAAATAAAGAATAATTAGTAGGGCATATACATTGTAGAAACTATTAACTTCAGTCGTTAATAAGCGTGCAGTTTCAGTTTAATTCAAGTAAATCTCAATCAGTCATTTCAATACATACAAACACGATACAGGTGAAACTAAAATTTTCGTAATCACCATTTTAAACTACGCCTGAATAATTTAAAAGAGCAAAGTTCAAGCTCCGCGCGACGCATTAAAACATTAATCAAATATTTTTATAAATATTAATTAAGAATATGGTTTCTTTAAGTTTAAATTTATTGAATTTCAAATAAAAAAAAACCAAAGTACCAAAACCAAAGTAGAAAAAAGTCTAATGGTCTTCTCGATTAGAAGTATCTAGTATAGAATTTTTTCGAAGTACCATATAATAGTATAAGAAACATTCGAAGTACCATATTTCACGTCAAAATTGATTTAAATTTTAGCTAGTGTAAGTTAAGAGACCATAATTTTTCCAATCTCAAAGACTGAATGTTGTTTGGAACTTTGAATATATAAATTATCAATCCATTTTCTATAATGGGTTGATGGAAATCAAACCCATTTTCTGTAGTCAATACAAATAAAAGGTTTGTAATTATAATTACTGAGTTCACACGTGAAGGAAACATTAGCATTTAATTAAAGACCAACTAAAATTAGCGGTTACATGAATCATTTTTTATTTTTATTCGGTTTTATTTGAAATATTGACATTTTAGCATAGTTTAAATTAATATAAACGTATGGTTGAATGTCTCGCCTCTCTTTGTAACGATTTTGAAAAACACAAATCCTGGGGGTTTTTTTGCCTATACAAGCTTGCGGCTTTTTAAAATCCAAAAGGATATATACAATAATTTGCTTAATCTATTTTGTATTAAATTTTTGAACTTGAATTTTATGTTTTTGGTAAAAGCATCTTTAATAAATGCGAGTTATTTTTTGACTCACAACTGAAAAGGTGATTAACCATTTTGTTTCTAGAAAAATGATTTGACAGAGGTCAAATATTTTAGCAAAAGTAATTGCTTAGACAAGCTTCAAAATGCAAAAAGTAGATAATCAATACTTAAACAGAGGCAATGGATCATACTATAAATAATGACAAGGTGATTAATACTAAGTGGGATAACAAACACGTTATACGCAAAAAGTATGTTTTCGTATTTTCTTTTCATCAGAGTTAAGTTTATATACGACCCCATTTTTATTATTTAATCCGCGTATAAGTGGTCGCTTAGCAATGAATTCTTTTACCAAGACATATTAAACTACTTTTAATTCCAAATAAGAATATTACTTTTCTTGTAAGAGAATATTCTACGAACAAAATGTTAAAGTTCCTCAATTTTCTATCAAACCGTACGAAGTCAATGTACTTAGTAATAGATACGGTAAGGTTACTAACACTTAACAAGATCAAACCATATAATATTTATGTATGGATTACGTCATATTTTCAGGTAAAACATATTATGATGGCGAATACTTTTCTTTGAATTTTTTTAATATAAAATTTTCCACAATATTCTTATCGCAGTGTTGAGTTACGTTTAGTCAGAATCGACTCAACAACGTAGCAATATAAATAGAGTCACCCTTTTTATCTAATTTTAATCACAAAATATAAAGACATATAAATAGTCATTGTTTCTCCTTAAAAATACACGTTTTACTAAATTCATAGCGCTTCATTTCTCTATAAATACATATAATAATTGGAGTTCGACCGAAATTGGTTTTCCGAAAACCGAAACTGAAAGTTCGGATGGACAATAATATGTTCTGATATAATCCTAATCAGTTAATGTTATTATTTTAACATCTAGTCATAATATTTAATTATTAATAACAAAGGAGCTTAAATTGCCGGTATAATATGTATAAGAAAAACATTAAATAGGTAGAAGTTTAATTATTACGATAAGTAGTAAGTATTACTTAATTAAACTTCGCTCGTTCGAGAAGGATATAAAATGTAGTCATAAAAATCATTACATGCTACTAATTAAACTGATATTTATGGTATTTTAGCTATGAAACAAGGTTTTATCGCTTCAATTTAAAAAAATATTAATTCATTTGAACAGATTTTTTTTCATTGATACTCCGTTAGCATATCGATAATTAAATAATGAAAAATAAAAAAATGCTCCAATCACAAATTAACAAATATTTCTGAACTATAATATTTGCGCGATCGATATTCATGTGTACCTAGTTTACAATATTTTTACTGATTATTAACGAACAATCAATTTGTATCATATCAACATAAACTATTCTTTATTTGCCAGTCTATGAAGAACTTTTATATGGGTGAAATAAAAAAAGTATTCCCTTTTATGCAAAATCCGTATGTAAGATTATATGTGATTTATACGTGTAGAATATAAAACAAGAACATCTTGTCACAACGAAATAGAAAATACTTTTTTAACAACAGCTAAGCAAGGATTTAACAATCTCAAGTTGTACTTACGTTTTTTGGAATCTCACTACCGGATCGTCTATGAGATCTTGTGAGGTCTCCTGCAGCGCCTTGCGCCGGTTCTCTACGGCTGGGTGAGGTGTGAGAACGAGCCAGCCCACATGAGCGAACCAAAAGCCACGACGGACATCGTGTGGATCTGCCACTGTCTCCGTATACTTATGGTGAACTCGGTGATCGAGTGCCCAAGTATAGATGTCGCGCTGTAAAAGAAAATACTCCACGATCAGACGTTGTTTGGAACTTTATTTTAAAATATATTCTAATGTATGAAGCATTAATATGAAGACGTTTCATAGGTCAATTCGCCCAATTGACTTTATTCATTGCCAAGAGACGTCATCTGTTCCGATTCTGTAACCTAATTGCTTGCAATTGTCAGTGTCTAGTTTAGTTTCACAACTTATAAATTTTTTAAGTTGGTTTATTCCAGTATTATTCAAAAACTTTTAGATTTTTCTGGTTGTTTATAAACTCATTTGACTATATTATTATTTCTAGTAGGTATGTGATTTTTAGGTACACTTTGAAGAAGCTAAATCTATTGTTCCTCTCTGATTGCCGAAACTACACATAAGTTTTAATTTTACAAATGATAAAACATGTAGAATGAAAATATAAATATGTACAAACCTGTCCCGTTATGGTAAAGAGGAATGCGAGTAACCATCTTAAAGGTAATTTGGCTTTGTATGCTCTGTGTGACCACAATCTATGAACTCCAGCAGTAATCCCGAAGCCCGAAGTATATATTGTTGTAAGAACTGTGAAATTAATCTTTACTCAGCAATTGAACAAAAATAAAAAGTTTTTGTCTACCATATTTATTATCTAGTTACGTCAAACGATTTTTGTGTTTTAAAAAACTCCGAGATCTTACACTCATTTTAATATTACTGCACATTTATTTTACTATTCTATTTCATTACAAAATATAATCATTTTCCATGCCAAATATAGGAAAATGTAGTTATTTACAAAAATATGGTTTATTTAAAAAGTTGTTTTTAATATTTTTTTAAATATTATAAAATTTAATTTACTAATAAACGCAGACTTACCAAAAATTAATGTGTAAAGTTTCACTTGATTCGATAATATCAGGTACAAACCATAAATTGTAACTAAATGTAAAGATATTTGAACTAACAAATCGGGCCATCGGATTTGCGGCTTGAATTCGATCTTTTCATAGAAGCACAAATCAAACTCATCACTTATGTCATTTGTTACGCTGTTCACTTTTTTGTCACTTCTGATGTTACAGTCTTCCAGCAGGTCGAGATGGCGGGTGGGAAACGGCGACACGTTCTGCGCCGGCGGCATTCTGTTCAATTAAGTTGGCATTTGAATAACGCTTGCATACGCGTAAAGATAAAATCATTTTTAGTTAATTTTGACTAGTCACTCACACTGGCAAGAATCCAATATTAATATGCTATTCGAATTTAATACTAATGAAAGGGCTATTAAAAAGGCTTATTAAAATTAATTAATTTTTTAATTAATATTTTAATGCAAGCAATTCTCTACTCTCGGTTAGAAATACTGTTAAACTACAACGTCGTGGTAAAATTAAGCGGAAAAATGTTACGATGGAAGTTTTTTTTATCTACAAATACAAATTTATTAAAGAAAACCTTTGCTCGGCAACTGACATTTGTAAGTATTGTATCGGTAATATTTTGTGAAATACAGGATAACAGACGACCTAAATATATTTAATGGCATTCCTAATTCATCTTCATAAACACGGGCTATATAAAAATGCCACTGTATTCATTATTTTAACAACACATTTCTAATTTGTGCAGATTATTTACCGGTCGCTAAGAAATATAATTTGGTTGTGTTGCCGGCTTTTCATGCAACACAACCAATGCGCGGTTGTCCATAGGCGGCGGTATTCTCTTACCTCACTCGCTCTGATCCACCTGCTCAGTTGTCCACTGTAACATAAAAAAACATTGTCAGGCTTTTACACGTAAGGTAAGTTTTTCAATTAGTCTCGTTCATAAGGAATGCCTGAATTAAGTTTTCGTTGATTTTATATTTTGCATCGATTCTAGAAAATTTTGATTATAATTTGGCAGTAAAGTTAGAAATACTTACCTCGCATTAGTCCTTCAGTAATTCAACGGGTATAAAGCTTAAGTAGGTTCAGAATGAATATTAGAGTCCTTACAATAGTAAGTGTATGAAAGGACTACCAATAAATAATGAAAATATATGCAATTTCCTATGTTTATAATTTTTTTATATCAATTACAACTTATCAGCCAACTCTATCGCTATTATACTAAATATTTTGACAGCTCGTAGCTGCGTTGAGATATTTACATAATATTGATTGTAATGCACGAATGCAAAGTCAAAATGCAGCCGCAGCGATTGTTCAGCAGTTATCCTATTTAGAAAGTATACGGTGATAACAAGATTATCGATAAGAAATAGCAGGTGTTTCTTATCACACATGTATTTCACTAACTTTGCCTTGAGATAAAGCTGTGTAAATTGAACTAAATCTTTTTCTTCAATATTAGTACACATACAGCCGAAGTCCATTATCGAATCACCTTTATTAAAAATGATGATATGTTGCGATTTTCTACATGCTTAGTTGTATAACTTTAAAATCACCTAAAAGTCACTACCATATATCCGCTCCTTAGTTTACTTTAGTACGTTTACATAGTAATGAACTATGTAAACGTACTAAAGCATATGAATAAAAATCCAAGTGTAACTAGAATTAGCACATGCAATAAGTATACAAAGCCAGGTGAATAAATAAGGTCAATTAACATCGAAATTAGGTTAACGATGACTCGGAAGCCATATTCTTGTTAGTCTACGGTTACTTTGTTAGTTATATAATATACGGTGTGTTCAAAAAGTATCACCAATTTTGAATTTCGCGGGTTACCTCGTATTGAATTTCGATTTTTTTTGTGGCGTTATGTTGGTACTCATGTCTCTCACTTATGCCAACAAGCTCGGCCATTTTGAAT